>JAVJIF010031947.1:0-106790 GCA_038442645.1 Agave tequilana | reverse complement strand
AACTGGTTAGACTGTCCACGGGAGGTAGGGTGTAGACTTTGACCACAAGTAATCAGCCAGGTCGGGGCAAGAGTGGTGGGAGGTTTTCCGTCAAAGACGTTCCTTAATTAAATAAGGACCACACTTCGGGCTTTCGGCCTCAATCCCCTTCCTATACACTGATTTGGCAGGAGTCAACTTCCAACACCGTTCCCCCTTAGGATAATCTCCAATTGAGTCCGAGATGTCCCTAGGGCCAACGTCTACTAATTTTTAAGTTAGGCTTGGGTTAGTGAGTGCTCGGGATATGATTTTTGGGCTAAGGAAGGGTGATGAAATCCCACCTTATCTTGTTAATGGTTATGCCCTTAAGATGATTAGTGCAAGTGTACAAGATAAATAGATAAGAATCACTCAAAGCAGAAAATCAACCAAGAGATGAATCCTATTCTACATGCAATGCGTACGTACCTTGCTCCTCCAGCACTCTTCAACAGTAAATAAAAATAATTGAAAAGACACGTGCCTAATATGCAAACGTCTAATCAATTTTTATTTTTAACAACCAATGATTTACTGTTGAATTATTAGCAATTTACAGGTGTATCACAGAACAAAACAGAAAATATATCAGTAAGCAGTATTTTAATTTACAGAGACCTGCAAAAAAAATTCAGTGAGTAGTTCACTGCAATTGCCGCGGATCCGCGGCTATGGCCGCGTTTCCGCGGCAAAGTTGCAGGTCCTCGTGCTCTGCCTTCGAGGGCAGAGACACAGGATAGCTATATGTCCACTGCTGCGATAAGTTTCTGTTTCCTGTTCTCCAAACCTGCAAACAGAAAAGAATAAAGAATTAGTTAAAAATTAAATTTTTTTGTTAGAGATAACTTACCGTCCCTCCCCGGCAACGGCGCCAATTTGTTGACTGATTTTCCTGCACACAAAAATTAGAATATTAGATTAAGAATAGATCGTGCGAGGAATCAGTTCTAATCCGCGGTAGCAAGGCTCTATGCGGGTCGTGATCCTCAGGGAGGGACTGCGATGGAAGCGTTAAGCAAGTTTCTCTAAAATTTATCTTTTTTTTAGTTATTTTGTTAGTCACGATGGTATTTACAATGGGTGGTATTACAGTGAAGTGGAAAAGAAGAATTAGGAAGATGTGGATCTAAACTAAAGGAGAAAGAAAGAAAGATTACCTCTTCAGTCTGCTTACCGTTTGAACCGTTGCGATGATTTACCTTTTCTTAGAAGGCGTACAAGCATGGCATATAGGATCGTCCGCCTTCTTAACTATGGAATAAAAAGCAACTAGGGAATAAAAAGCAACTATGAAGACCTGTTCATCGCCATAGGCCATCAAGGTTCCTTCCTCGGCTAGGTATTCTCGAAGCAGTTGGATCTCATGGTGGGCAAGACATTAGAGAAAGAAACAATGTCATAAACCAAAAATAGAAAAAACAATGATAGACAAAGATAGAGACACAATAAAACATAAAAATAACAAAACAAGCTTTGATTTGATTTAAACAATGGAGGAAAATTTACAACTTACACCGGCTGTCACCATCGGTACAAGAGGATCCCTTCCTCCATGAATGCCAACATCTCCTCTCAGCTTTCACAAAAAGAAAATAAAAATTACAATGGAATCTAACCTAAAACCTAAAACCCTAGCTTTTGGCCCTTTGCTGGACGCTGGACGCTCTCTACGTTGCACTGAAGGAGATATTTATAGATGCAGAAGGCTACAGAGTCCCGGAAGAATCTGCCCACGAAATTTGGGATCAGGATCTTATCAAAGTGCCGCGGATTTGCGGCTGTTCCGCGGCACTTTTGTGGCTTCTGGCCACGCGCTTTGGCGCGTGGCCTCTCCTGGTCCGTCCATGTGGGCGCCTGCTTCTAGAATTGTAATCCTGGCCTTTTAAATCTGGATTTTCGAGGTAACTTGGTAATCAAGTTACCCTTAATCCAGATTTCTTCAATCTTCCTCCCACGAATTTCTCTTTATCTTGGCCTTTTTATCCTTATCCCGCAGGTGTTTAGGGTTTGATAGAAGTCTATCCAACCCTAATTTCTGATATTTGCAACTTTTAGCCCTTACATTTGCATTTGACTCTTTGTATTTGCGCTTTTTCACCTGGGCTTCAAACATGGGCTTGGATGGGCTTTTAGGCTCTTTAGGCTTTATTTATTGCTAAAATAACAATTCGAGGCCTGCACACAATAAATTACTAATTATTAATAAATGTGCAGAATTAAATGAATAAATATGAAAATGTGATGGTAAATATGATGAAAAAATGCACTTTTGACTACCAATCATTACCTCTTTTGATACATCACCTACAATGAGATCCTTGGGATGATGTGGAGTGAATCCCTAATCCTTTGGAAGTGATTGTGGTGGCTCCACTTCAACTTCTTGAACTTCACTTTGTACATCAATCTTTGGCTTGTCTTCTTGTACAGGTGAGTCCTTCAAGGTTATCCTCTCTATGTCTTCACCTAAGGAATCTATTTCTACAATATTCTCAACAAAAATATTAGATTCCTCAAACTTTACATGTATAGATTCTTCAATAGTCATTGTAGATTATTGAAGACTCTATAGGCTTTACTAGTGTTAGCGTAACCAACAAAATTAGCTTCATAAGATTTTGCATCAAACTTACCTAAATTATCTTTAGTATTAAAAATAAAATATTTACAACCAAAAACTTTAAAATAAGAAACATTTGGTTTTCTTGAATAGTAAATTTTGAAAGAAGTTTTAGAATTATTTTTGCAAAAGAAAACCCTATTTGATATGTAACAAGATGTGTTTACTGCCTCGGCCCATAGGTATTGAGAGAGACCATATTCATTTATCATAGTCCTAGCCATCTCTTGTAGTATTCGATTTTTTCTCCTCAACTACTCCATTTTGTTGTGGAGTCCTAGGACAAGATAATTCATGTGTAATTTCATGTTCTTCGCAGTAAGTGACAAAGGATAGGCTATTGAATTCACCACCTCTATCACTCCTTATTCGTAAAATTGAAGAATCTTTTTCCTTTTAACTCTTTTTAAAACATTTGAAAATGTGAAAAGGCTTGATTTTTATGTTTTAAAAAGAAAACCCAAGTAAAACGAGAAAAATCATCAACCAATACAAAAGCAAAACGATTCCCACTTAGACTTTTAGTTTTAGTAGGACCAAACAAATTCATATGAATTAGCTCCAAGAGTCGTGATGTCATGATATTCTTGATGGATTTGAAAGAGGACTTGGTTTGTTTCTCAAGTTGGTACGCATCGCAAATGCGGTCCTTTTCAAATTTCAAACAAGGAATACTTTTCACCGCTTCCTTGTTGTTTATTCTCGATAGATGGCCATAGAAATATTGCCTAGTTTCCTATGCCACAACCAAGAGTCATCATTGAAGGTATTCAAATATGTGGCATTGCATTGCATATTAGACATATCAATCATGTATACATTATTTTCACAAAATTCAAAAAGTATACATGCATTAGTTTTGTCTATCGAATACATTACAAACTAAGTCATCAAAAATCACATTGAAAGCTTTATCACAAAATTGACTAACACTCAAGAGATTATGCTTGAAGCCATCACTAAAGCAACATTCTCAATCATAGGAGATGAACCAAGTTTAATGTTACCTATTCCAACAATCTTTCCTTTGGAGTCACCTCCGAAGGTGACAGTGCCACCTTCATGGTATCTGATAGGGTTACAAAGTTGTTGATATCTCATGTCATGTGCCTTGAGCAACCACTATCAAGATACCACCGCTCCCTACGTCTTTGAGCTTTGGAGTGTACCTACATCATGTAACATATTGGTTGACTTTGGTACCCAAATTTTCTTGGGTGCTTTAATGCTAGCATTACGAACCCAAACATTATTATTTGAGGCATTTATTCTATCAAAATAAAATTTAGCTAAGTGACCCTTTCGGCCACAATAAGTGCATGCATAAATTTTACCATACATGAATGCATGATGAGTGTGCGGAGTGTGAACATGTTTGGTTTGTGTCGTGTGTTTAGCATGATGTGAGTGCAAATGTTGAGACATATGAGTATGGGTGTGTGTAGCATGAGTTTGTTTCTTTGGGATATGTTTCTTAGGAAACATAGCCTCCAATCTAGATTTGTCAAATTCACATTTCTTCAAAACTTCTCCTAAAGAGTTAATTTTATGCTTTAGCATAGAAATTTCATCTTTATCTATTTGTAAAAATTTAGCTTTACAAGAAATCTTATAAACATCAAAATCTTTTTGAGCAGAAGTGAGAGTTGAAAACAAATCATCCTTTTCTTTTGTGAGTATGAAAATTTTGTGGTTAAGAGTTTCATTTTCCTTTTTCATTTTTAGATATTTCTTTTTAAGAAAATCATAATTATGAGATAATTCTTCAAAAGCTTCTCCTAATTCATCCATAGATAATTCACAATCGTCAATAGATGATTCGGGGTTTACCTTATTTGTGTTATCATTTGTCATGAAACACATGTGGGCCGTGTCAACTTCTTCAT
Source organism: Agave tequilana (assembly GCA_038442645.1). NCBI lineage: Eukaryota > Viridiplantae > Streptophyta > Magnoliopsida > Asparagales > Asparagaceae > Agave > Agave tequilana. The sequence goes on along the minus strand of JAVJIF010031947.1, from coordinate 102,263 downwards.
CGGATTCACTCTCCAAATCCATGTAGCCTTTAAAGCCTTCTTCTTGTATGACTTCTTGGAGGTGGAAGGTTTGCTCTTATTTTCTGGACACTCCGCAACGATGTGCCCCGGCTTCCGGCAATTGAAACAAATGATCTTCTTTTCTTCCTTTCCTTGCCATCTTCTTCTATTTTGAAATTTTGCTTTGTTGTACATTCTCCGAACATTCTTCACAAGAAGGGAGAGATCTTCATCATCCTCTTCTTCATCATCTTCGTCGGAGTAGGTGGAAGAGCTTTCGAAAGTGATTGCTTTCTTCTTTAGAGGAGCCATCTCTTCTCTAACCTTTCTTTCCATCTCATGGGTATTAAGGTTCCCAATAAGACCAATGAGCTCCATTTCCTCCTTGTCGTTAAGCTCCTTCAAGGTTGTACCTTTGACTTCCCAAGATGGTAGAAGTGCACGAATGATCTTCCTCACCTTTTGATCGTTGTCAATGTCGTCACCTAAAGAAGCAAGACCGTTAGTTATTTTTGTAAATTTTGTAACCATATCATCAATGGACTCATTTCTTGCATGGTAAAGTTTTCATATTGGGAACGTAAGAGGTCAATTTTAGCCCTCTTTACTTGTGATTCCCTCATGAGTGACTAAAAGGTGAGTCCAAATCTCATATGCGGATTTGCAGTATATGACTCTTGCAATGTCATCATCATTAAGAGCTTGAAGTAAGACATAGTGTGTCCTAGCATTAGCGTCAAACTTTTTCATAGCAATATCGGACCAAGTGTCCTCATCGCCAAGGGGTGCGCTAAAGGGTTAGTCACCGTCATTGCAACCCGGCATCCTAAGGATTGCAAAAATACGGTCATCTTAATCTTCCATATGGGAAAGTTAAGGCCATCAAACTTGGGTGGGGTCTTAATACCTTCGGCCATCTTTACTAAAGTGTATGAGAATGAAATATGAAAAAAATGATTAGCAATTAAGGATCTCTTTAAGATTATTAAACCAAGAAACTAGAAACCAAAGCTCTGTAACCAATTGAAAAACACCTAGAGGGGGGTGAATAGGTGTTATACTAATCAAATGCACTTTTAAAAACTAATTAAGATGTATGATGCAAGGGTCAGTCAAAACAAGAAGTTGAAGCCGAATTCCCGATGAAGGGCTCTAGAACTTCTACTATTTGATTCCTCTAGATGATGATTTGAGGTGCTTTTCCTTGTTGATATGAGTATAGACAAAAAATGCAAGAAGATGAAATGAATGCAATATGAAAACAAGACAAATAGTATCACAAGTACAGGATGTAAAGCAATAAAGAGCAAGAAGAAATCAATCGCAAACACAAGAGAATTTATTTCGAGGTTCGAGCCACTGCTCTACGTCCCTGCCTTCACCACTATGAAGGATTTTCACTAAATCCATAAAGGAAACTTCCACACAGGAACCTTACACCCAAGGGATTACAATTGGTCTACTCAAAATCGGAGTACCCAACTCCAACAACACTATCCTCCACAAAAGAGAAACCACAACTCAATGGAATACAAGTTACTTGGTGATCTAGGAAGACCACAACAAACACTCTCTTACAACTTCTTATAGAGAAGTGAGAGAAAATTTTCAGTAGTAAAGATTTAGAAGACTTGAAAACTAACAGAAAAATTTTACAATAGAAAGAACTTTGAAAATGGAGAGCAATGAACACTTATTCTCTTGAAAACACTTGAAACTTGGATATTTTTCTTGTAGAAAACCAAAGACCCATGACCTCTATTTATAGGCAAAGGATAAATAGCCGTTGGAAACAAGAAATAGCCGTTGGAACCCATAAAAACAAAACAGATCCAAAATAGAGTCGTTGGTGCCAGTCTGGACGTCTGCCGGTCGACTGGTCGGACGACCGGCAAGCCACTTGGCAAATAGCCGTTGGCTCCGGTCGACCGCCCGGTCGACCGCAAGGCAATTTAAAAAGAGATTTTTGAACTGCCGGCACAAACTGAGAGCAAATGTCACGCAGTCGGTCGACCGCAGGGGTTGATGGTCGACCAGCCCGGTCAACCGACAAACATTCACACCGTGCACGTCCACGGCCAAAAGGCCCGGTCGACCGTGTTGGCCTGAAACAGCTACGGTCGACCGCCCGTTCGACCGTTATGGCCTGAAATAGAATTTAAACAGATTTCTGAACTTGAAAAATATTTTTAAAATATTTTGCATTGGTTTGAGAGTTATGTAGCATAGTATAGGAGATAAAATACATGTTCTAAACTTGATATAAAATTTAAAAAATTATAAAATATGTATATTAACCAAACATACAACAAAACCAATACTACCCAAAACTTGTATTTTTGAAAAGTGTATTTTTGTGTGTGTAACTTCTTGAGCACATCATATCCTTACTCTTTAACATACTAAAAATCTTACAAGGGTCTAGGTGACTATAACATCTTCAATCGGGCTTTTTCATTTGCATCGTTGAGTTACTTGAATTCTTGATCTGTATTTAAGTCATCTTGAGTCAACACCACCTTCCTTTAGGGGAAGAAACTTCTTGAATCCTTAGAACCCTGAAATGATCTTAAACACTTAAACTTAATTAGTACAAATAACTATATATATTTTGTGATCATTAAACTCTAAAATCGGGTGATTGTAACTTTGGGCCAACACACATGTTATCGAGATGGTCCAACCAAATCTGAGTGGAGCACACCAAACACCATCATCGGCTTCAACAAACTAGATGACACCCCCCTAATGCAAGCTTAACCATCTTCTCACAAGAAGATTAACTGTTCATCGAGATCACAATACTTCACCTCTACGTGAAGTCCAACTCTTCACCTCTACGTGAAGTCCCAATCAGCTTCTCGAGAACCCAAATACACCATATAGCTTCATACGGGTTGCATCACCAAATGGCTGCGCCTTTACGGCTGCCTACGTACCTTGCCCAAAGGATCAAGCCAACCGTAGTTCATTTAAATGAGCTCCATCAAGTTCAAGCACTTGTGATTGAGTCTTCAGCAGCGAACCGACCTGGCTGAGTCATATGAATCTCCTTATTACCATCATGGAGAACAACGGTCTTTAACTTGAGTTTGTCACGGTTACAAACTTGAGATTCATGCTTTTTCACCCACTTTCGTGATTTTATCTTGCTTCCAATGGCTGCAAATAATTCGACATTCTCATCAATGCCATCAACCTGTTCAGCATCAAAACTGGCTACATGATCTCCACCCGGTGTCACATCCGGTGAAGTCCTCACTGATATCGAACCAACAGGAGATGGTGGAGTAGCATCAACCTCCACCCGCTGCGATACATCCTTGGTCTTCAGTCTCTCCACCTGCTGAGAGAGACGGTAGACTTCAACATTGAAGTCTCATCAAACGTGACATGCTGACTCAACACGATCTTCTTGTTTTTGGGGTCCCATAACCTGTAGCCTTTCATATTTCTTTTGACACCCAAAAACACAAACTTCTTTACTCGCGGATTCACCATGCCATCTTTGGCACTAAAGTAGGCCTGACTTTCAAATACCCGCAGCAAATCATGATCTTGAGTAGCTTTTCTAGACCAAACTTCTAGTGGAGTTTTTCCTCCTATCACAGTCGATGTCAATCCATTTATGGGGATGGCCAGCATACATAATCGCCTCAGCCCAAAACGATTTGTCTAATTGTGCATTAGATAACAAACACCGAACCTTCTCCAGTAAGGAACGGTTGATTTTCTTAGCCAACTCATGTATTCCATCTATGAAAGTGAGTACCAATACCAGCGTTTTGGCCAAATCGTAGGAATTGGTTCTCGTATCTTTCAACATTACCAATTTGTAGCTCCTTAATCTTCCTACCAATCTGCTTCTTCATCATATCCTTCCACTTCACCAACATATCTAGGCTTCATACCTTTTCTCATGGGATATATCCAACAATGCCTAGATAAATTTTCAATAAAAGAGACAAAAGTACCTATGACCTCCAAGTGATGCAGTCTTAGCAGGTCTCTAAATACATACGTGAACACAATCAAGAAGACTTTCAGAGTGGTGAGTAGTAGTGCAAAAATTTCACCTTCTTCTTGTCCAGAATGTCGTGTTCACTCAATTTCATGTTGCAGGTAGATGCACCTTCCAGTGATCCCTTCTTTGCTGGAGCTTGCAAAGACTTTTCTCCTCCGTGTCCGACTCTCATCTGCCAGACTTGTGTGCAAATATCATCTGAAGAAATAGAAGTCTCCACCTGACCTGTAACTGTACTACCCTTTAAGTAGTAGAGATTGTTTCCGCGGACGCTCTTCATAATTACAATTGAGCCTTTGGTTATCTTGAGAACACCATCTCGTATAGATACCACAAGACCCAACATTTTCAAAGTACCAACTGAGATAAGATTCCTTTTAAGTTGAGATGCATACCTCACTTCCTTCAATTCTTATACTATTCCTTTAAACATCCTGATACAGACTGTACTCATTCCTTCTACATTACATTGATGATCATCACCCATGATCGTAAAACATCTATCTAGCTTCTCAAAGATAGAAAAACAGTCCATGTTCGGGCACACATGATAGGTAGCTCCTGTATCTAAAATCTACTCAAATTATCTGAGTAACCAACAGTAGGAGTAGTAACAGAGAAAGAGAATACCGATGAGTCTGAGTCCGATCCATCCGCCTATGAAGCACTGGCATGAGTACTGACCACCTGTACGAGATTTGCCTCGATCATTAACTTCTTCTTCTTACCTTTGACCTTCAGACAATCAACCTTCTAATGCCTAACTATTTGCATAAGACGTACTGGTTCTTCTTCAAATCTCTGAAACCTGATCTGGACTTTGATCTTCCCTAATCACCTCTGTCCTTCCTATTAAAATTCCTACCTCTTACCGCCAATGCATCTGCTATTGTGCTCCCTGAAAAAGACAGTCTGTCCTGCCTCCTTACTTCATAATTCATAGAGCAGCAGAAACCTCATTGTAGTTAAGGAATTTTCTTCCATTGATCAATGTAAGAGTAAAGGTCTCATACTCTTGTTGTAGCTCCCCGATCCCACGGATACAGAGACACTACTGTGACGTACATACGCAGGGCAATGGTACCATCATGTATGTACGCTAAGCATCAATACAATACAGGAATCAGAGTACGAAAATACGTGGTAATATCCATTCCAACAGAAAAGTATAAGTACTCAGTCATCACAGACTGTGACATAATATCACATAAATATTACATCACTAGGAAGTACAATAGTAGACTGTACATGGTACAAAAGATAAGAACTCACGAGCTGAAAGAGAGAATCTCGCGAGCGAGACAAGACGGGATGAAGGTACAGCTGATTCACCTACTCCTCGAAGAAGGCCTGGTCCTCAGCTGAAGGGTCCACCTCAGTCCAAGCTGAAAGATCTAAACATGCAAATCCAGGGTTTGTTAATAGGCAACCCAGCGAGTGCAAGAAGAAACAAAATGGCAAGTATAAACGAAAGCAAGTGCATCAGGTCAAGTATTATGTACTCAAATCAGCAAGCATGGAATAACCGCAATAAATAGTGAAATATGAAAATGACATTAGAATCCATGTGGCATGAAACAAAAGCAAGTGTAGCAGGTCAAGTGTTATGTACTCAAATTAACAAGAATGAAATAATCACAATAAATGATAAAATATGGAAACGACATTAAAATTCATGTAGCATCAAGTCAATTATCAAGTTATTATTAAGACTCGTTCAATTTGTATGTTTCGGTATATGGCTCATACCATATACCTCCACATACAAGTCGAGGGAGGTTGGTTATTGGAAACTGATGGGGATCGACGAACCATGTTTAGAATGGGTCCCGTGTATGCCCAGGACAACGGTTCAGGAGTATCCGGTACTGAGCCGAAATGTATCGCTAGGTACCTGGTCTTACTATATGCCCGTGGACTTAGTATACGCCCGAACAGGAATAGAGTGTCACCGCTCCCTAAAGGAATATACTCAGGGGATTACGACACACCTAGCAGGCAGGTAGGGGGAGTAGGGGTGCCAGTACACTCCACGAAAACACCTGGTAGCCTCCAGGTCAAATCCCAAGAATTAGTTGTATAATATTTATATGGCCACCATAAATACAGAAGCTATATCGGCACCCATCAATTTCCCCCGTCCTGGTGTAAATTGTTCAATTATTACAGATTGTTTAATGATAATGTCCACAAGGTATTCACAAAAGTCCAATATCCATGGTTATCTTATTATGAGGATCAACAGGAGTATAATATCAAGGGCATAATGTCAGGAGTCTCTCTATTTCAGGGGTTCAAGTATACAAGAGTTCAGGAGCACAGGAGTTCAGGAGTACTAAATATCTGGTAACAATATAATAATCATGCCAAGTCCCCATAAAAGTAATAACCATGAATATGTAATGTAATACAGGTGTCAGGTGTCACAATATCAGGTCAAATGTACTAGTACCATGTGAAAGCATGTCAAGTAAGTGATAGCATATCAATTGTCAAGTGTCATATATCAGGTGTCAAGTATAACATGTCAAGTACCGGTGTCAGATATCAAGTATCAGAGATCAGGTGTCAAGTATAACTTTCAAGTACCGGTGTCAGATATCAAGTGTCATGGATCAGGTGTCAAGTATAACATGTCAAGTACCGGTATCAGATATCAACTGTCGTGGATCAGGTGTCAAGTATAACATATTAGTGTCAGATAAATAACATGTCGGTATCCTGTGAGAATACAGAGTACAACATCATATATTAGCTAGTATAGCGATGTATCATGTACTAAAAGCCAGAGTAACAAATGTTAGGCATGTAACAGTAGTGACAAGATATCAACATATCAACATATCATATAATAAATGCTAGAGTAGCAGTAATAAAGCACTCGCCTAAAAATCGGAACACAATACCGAGTTAAAACCCAGAAAGTTCGCGAACACATGTGAGCATGCTACTAGTCATATATTAAAATATATATATATTATGTATTATAAATATTAGAGAGAGAGAATGAAAGAGGAGAGAGGAGAGAGAGAAAGAGAGAGAGGAGAATTTGTTAGAGAGAATAGGCTAAGAGAGAGAGAAAAAGTTGTAGGTGAGAGAGAGAGTGTATGTTGTGGATAAGTTGGGGTAAATATGAAATGAGGGGAAGGGTAAAAATGGAAAGAAGGAAAAGGAAAGGAATAAAAGAAAGAAAGAAAGAAGAAGGAGAGGGGAGGGGGAGGTGGCCGGCCATGGAAAGAAGGAAAAGGAAAGGAATAAAAGAAAGAAAGAACGAAAGAAAGAAGAAGGAGAGGGGAGGGGGAGGTGACCGGCGGCCGACCACCTGCCGGCGGCCTGAGGGGCGGCGCCGCCGCCAGAAGGGGGCGGCGCGGCCAGGCCCGTGGAGGAGTGGGTGGAGTTTGTAATTTTTATTTTTTTGTTGAAGGTGGTTGTGTTGGTGGTAGTTAATGGTGTGTGGTTGGTGGTGATTGTGGTTGTGGTTGTTGATGGTGGTGTTGGGGAGTTGGAGGAGGAGGAGGAGAAGATGGTGTGGTGGTGAAAGTGAAGGATTTGGTGGAATTGGTGGTGAATTTTGGAGAAGATGAAGATGATGGAGTGATGGGTTTTGTTGAAATTGGAGAAAAGGAGATGAAATTTGGAGATGTGGAAGTGGGGAAGGGAAGTGGGGAGTTGGGGGACGGCGCAGGGTGGTGGTGAGGGTGGAGCTGACTGTCATGGAGGGGATAAAGAGTGAGTTGGTGGGAGAATAAAATAGTAGAATATAGAAAAGAATAGGAAGAAAGGAAGAAGGAAGGAAAATAAAAGAAGCAGAGGGAGAGGGGAAGCATGGGAAGGGGAGGGGAGTGGGGGGAGATGGCCCCCCTACTGCTGCTGTTGCAGGGAGGGGTCGGTCATGGTGGGGGGGTCAGGCATGGAGCAAGTAAGGGAGAAGAAAAGAAAAGAAGGGAAAAGGAAAAATAATGAAAAGAAAAAATAAGAAAAAATTAATAAATATATATATTATTAAATAATTAATTTAATATAATATTCTGAGAGTATAAAGTAGAGGAGTGGAGAAGGAAAAACAAGAAAAGAAAAGAAAGGAAAATAATATTATTATTTAAATAGGATAAAATTTTACTGTTTCAGAAACGCTCCAAAAAATTCTAAAAAGTAGAAAATATTATTTCAAGATGCCTTGTGAAATCAAATTTGAGAAATTCAACCTAATTTTCAATTTAAAAATCCTAGAATCTTCCGAGGATACCGGTCGACCCCAGAATCGGTCAAATTTTGATAAATTTAGAAAAAATTTAAAAAAATGTATTTAGATAGAAAATGAGATTTTAAGAAGTAATGTGAAAGCCGTTCTAAAAATTCAATTCCGTTTGAAAACTAAAAATCTGGGAATCGGTCAACGATACCAACGACACCGGTTTTGAAGATTTTGTAGAATAATTCTGAAAAATTCCAGAAAATCATAAAAAATCTAAAATATTAGAAAACAGTGTTTGAAACTAAAATTAATCAAATCAAACTAGTAGAAAGGTTAAATCAGGCAGTACACTGGTATCGGTTCCTGGTCCGGGTCAGGGCTGACTCTAGGTCTGAGAATTCAGATCCGATACCAAATAACATAAGCAATCACAAACTAAAAATAATTACTGGAAGAAATTGAAACACTATGGTCGAAAAAAAATTGGGACACGCAACTGGGTATGTATCCTGGGAACGGGGTGCTACACTTCTTCAGGAAGAGAATTCAATAGAATTACCGCCTTATCCTCTTCATCGATCTCCACATCCATATTAGCCAGGTCTGTAAGAAGCTTTGTGTAGCTATTCATGTGTTCGTTAACGGAGCATCCTCTCTTCATCTAGAAATGATAAAGCCTCCTCTTTAACTGCAACCGCGATTCGACGCTTTTCTAGATACTTTTCCTCCAGGATCTCCCACAGCTGTCTTGCAGATGTTTCATGCAACATAAGATACTTGATGTCTTTGTTGGCCCAGAGGCCCTTCACTCTAGTTTTGATGATGATTAACTCATGTAGTTATAGTTCACTAATAATCTTGTGATATTTAGTTTCAGATATTTGATCAAGTTATTAGCAGGTTATTAGCTTCAACAAAGGTATTTTGGAGCTTTCACTTGGTGATTCAAGAGCTCGAGCGTCAAGTTCACATCTAGCACTCGGTTGGAGTCAAGCTCGGCGGATCACGTTTGGATCGATTCGACTTGGAGACGGAATTCTCAAGAAGGCTTCAGTTTGTTTAGTTAAGATTTTGTTTAGATTATTGTAAAGATTAGATAGTGTGATATGCTCAAGTTCATAATACACACACAAGTTTCATGTTTTGTTTTGGTTTTCGGTTTAATCGATCTTGATTTTCATGAATAGATAGAATCAAAACTAGTTTACATGGTTTAATGTGTATTAGATTTGATCTATATGCATCTATGCTTCATCTATTTAGAAAACTTATTTTGATAGCCTATTCATGTGTTTGGAGTTTTGTATTTAAACAAAACTTATTTTGGATTTCAAGTCAAAAAACATAGATATAATACCTTTCATGTATATTGGATTCAATTCATATACAACATGCTTAAAAGTTATTTCAATATCATGTTTTGTATTTACATGTGTTTTGGAAAAAATTGGATTTTCATTTCAAAAATCCTAGTTTCGGAAAATACATTTTTTGGTTTAAGACAAATTTGCTATCACACAAAAATGGTTCAAATAGTTTGTAATATGTGTTGAGTCTTTGTCACACATATTTTTATTTCAAAGATAATATAAGAACTGATTTTTGTGAAATTTATGTGTTTTTATGGGATTTAATTAATTATAAAAACCCAAGTTTTCAAGTCCTATAATTGTTGACCAGGCTGTCTGCCGGTCGACCGGACCGGTCGACCGTAGAAGAGGTCGGTCGACCGGACCGGTCGACCGTAGCCGATCGACCAACGTGCACAGGATGTGCACGCAGCCAGGGCTGGTGGGGCCGGTCGACTGGGCGGTCGACAGTCCAGAGAGCTCTGCTCTCTGGAAATGGCCCCGGTCTACCGAGTCGGTCGACCAGTAGAGAGCTCTGCTCTCTGTATCCAGTCTCGGTCGACCGGGCCGGTCGACCGGAGGTACAACGGTTAGAAATCTGACCGTTGGGCCGGTCGACTGGGCGGTCGACCGGAAAGGCAAATCTGCCCTTTCCAGCTGCCAACGGGCAGAATTTTATGGGGCTATAAATACCCCATATTTGAGCTAATTTTTAATAAGATTTCAAGAGCAAAAATTCTCATTCTTTCGAGTGTTCATATACAAGTTTTCAAAAGAGTTTTTAAGTCAAAAGATTTTATCTTTATTTGTTTAAAGGGTTGGAAAAATTAAGAAAAGGAGAAGTCTTTAGGATTTTTTTTATCTTCATTTTATATCTATTCTAGAAGTTTTCTCAAGAATTTTTCTTTGAGTTTTTAATTTCTAAACTTTTTGTAATTTCACACTTGAGTTTATCTGTCTATCCTATCTATAGGATCTTATTTTTTGTGGGAAAATTTGGTCTGTGGTCTTTGTGATCACCAAGTGATAAACCTTCCATTCATTGTGATATCCCTCTAGTGAGATGTGATTATGTTGATATCCCTCTAGTGAGAGGTGATTGTGGAAGTGGTATTTGAATCCCTCTAGTGAGAGGTAGAGATTGTGTTGGAATCCCTCAAGTGTGAGGTGATTATGTTTGAGTGGCTTTGAGCCCTATCCCTCTAGTGAGAGGTTGATCATTGTTTGGCTATGTGCCTATCCCTCTAAGTGTAGAGGTGATTTGTTTGTGCCTTACCTCTAGTGAGAGGTTGTATTCATTGAGAGAGGAGTTGTGTACTCCCGAATTGTATTTGCCCAAAATCCTCAGTGGAGGTTCCCTGTGTGGACGAGCTAGTGAAAATCCTTCTGTGCGAAGGCGGGGACGTAGAGTTGTGCGCTCGAACCTAAAAACATATATGTGTGTTTGCGTTTGATCCACTTTCTCTAACTCTCTCTCTTTTATATTGTGCCTTGCATCAATTCATATTGTTCATTCATATTTATATGCTTGGTATTGATTGTGTGTGTGCCTCACTTGTGTTGAACCAAGAGAGTTTTACATAGCACCTCAACTCTTATTTAGAGGAATTTAGAGGAGATAGTTCAAAGCCCTTCACCGGGAATTCGGCTACACTCTTTGGTTACACTAAGTGTGTTGCATTAGTTTTTAAATTTCGCATTATTTGTTATAGATTAGCCTTACACCTATTCACCCCCTCTAGGTATACTTTCAATTGGTATCAGAGCCTACGCTCCTGATATTAGGTTTAACCACCTAGGAGTGTGATCTTGGTTTGCTAATCTAGATTTGCATTTGCACATATATTTGTTTATACACACACTCATGGATTGCTTGACCCCTCCCATGTATGATGTTTTCAACATTGACATGTGAAAATTTAGGATGAGTATGTATCTAAAAACCATAGGTTTGCATGTTTTCCTTGCCGCTACCAAGAAATCCTATCTTGATAATAGCAAGCATATAAAGGCCAATGCGCAAGCCATTGAGGCACTTAGAAGCACTTTAAATAAAGAATATTTGTGTTTAGTTTCTCATTTTGATTCCGCCTTTGCAATGTGGAACACTTTGACTTCTCCAAAGCTTCAAACGCCAAATCTTGTGGAGGAGGAATCTAGTGAGGATGAATCCGAACAACGATGCTACATGGTCCAAGGGAATAACTCCCTTGAGGTATATTCAGAATCTCAACTAGATGATTATGCTAGTTCTCCAGGAGATGATATTATTGATGCCGATGTATTAAATGAAGAACTTTCTATTGTATGTGAAAAATTGCTAGAAAATATAAAGTTTTGAAAAAGAAAAGATTTGATTAAAAAAAGAAAATAAAGATTTGTCTTCTAGACTTGAGATTGTTTTACAAGAGAGGGATGAGATTTCAAGTGAACGTGACTCACTTAAATCCCAACTTGATCTTACCCTAAATGAAAATAAGATTTTGAAAAATAAAAATGATTGTGAAATTGTTTTGAAGAAAAATGAGACTTTATCTTCAAAACTTGATTTTGTTGTAAAAGAAAATGAAACTTTAAAAAACAAAATTGCTTCTATTTCAAAGGATTTGGATTTGATTTTCAAAGAAAACATTTCTTTGAAAAATGATTTAGATTTACATGTTTGTCATGCTAGTGTAACTTCATCATCTAGCTCACCTATTACATACTCCACTTTATTTTCAAGTATTAAAAATGATATTTATTTTGAAGAAAAGTGTTGATTGTTTGGGCTCCACTTTGAGCCAATGTGCCATGAACCATACACGGTTGGAATCCATATTTCGAAAGAAACAAGTTTCAAATATGCATGCACACAAACCATGGCATACACATGCTCCTCACGTTCACACTCATAACACAATGTATGCTCATGTGTACACATGTACACATTGTGAACGTAAGGGCCACCTTGCTAAGTTTTATTATGATAGAGTACATGATGAAAATTTAGTAAATAAGTTTGTTTGGGTTAGGAAAGGAGCTAACCCCATGGACGCAAAAGAGTATGGGTACCAAAAATCACTCCTATTTTATTTGATATAGGTGTGGGCTCTCACTTGACGTGAGAGTGATGGTGCTTGAGGGGATGCGCTCCGAACTTATTGGTGACTAATTTGGATGCATCACTTTCAAGGAAAATTTGGTGGCAAGACCACCATGGTTTGGAGGTATAGAGATGTACCCTCATGGTTTTGGTAACAATCTCTAACTCTCATTTATGTTTACATGCTTCCATTGTTGATTTTAGCATGTTTTGATGTTTCATGATTATTATGATAAATGTCATGATAATTAGATTTGTGACATACATGTATAGTATTTGAGTTACACACATGTTCATATGAATTATTACTTTTGTGTTCTCACTTTAGTTTAGCTATCATGTATATCATGACTCTAAATATGTGCATTCATATAATGATCATGTTGATTTATGTTTTTCGTTTTATGCTTCATGTTTTGATTACATGTTTAGATGTTAGTTTTCATTAAAACTTGAGTATATACTCGTACAACTAGTGAGCCACAAATAGATTATTATATGTTTGTGCTTGATTGCTCATTTGTACTCTTTAGATGTACTAGTATAGCCTAATTTTGATGATTCATGCATTTTGACTTGTATTCTCTATTTTTGTGCATGTTTTCATGTTTGTATTTAAACTTCATGTATATGTCTATTTTGTCTAAACTAATAGTTATACATATACATCCTTGAGTAACTTGCCTTCATGCATATATTTTTGTGGACTCGTTCATGTTTGGATATGTATGTATACCTTTAGTTTTGACTAAACATACATATGCCTTGGAGTTAGTATTGTTTAATGAAAATTAAAATGACTTTCATATTTTTCATGTTTTAAGGAATTTCATATATGAGCCTTATTGCCTATTTTCATGACTCTGTCTTTCACACAAAACTTGTACACTCACATTACTTGATGTTTTCTCATGATTTTATTTTCATGAGTATTATATGTGCTATATAGATTTTGAGTGTCATTGGTTGAGTGATTTTCATGTTTCATGGATATCTTCTTGTTTTATTCCTTACTTGAAGGATTTCGTACTAGTTTTCAAGTTTTTCATAAAACTAGTTCGTATTCTTTATTTTGATAGAGTTTTCAAATATGCTAAACTTATTTTTGAAAACCCCTACCCATCCAAGGGCGGTTGGTTGGGCGACCATGCCTTATATGTATTATTGAAAATTTATTAAATCATGTGCATAAAATGGGTGGTAGGGAGTATGAGTTTATACACTTGATCCTTATTGTGTTTTTAATTGGTATCACAATTGATATCTATTTTGTATACTCATATTTGTTTCTATATATGTATGCTTCAACTTCAAATAGTATCAATTTCGATTGTTATTTAATTTTTCATACATTTATATGTGTTTTGATTGTGCTTACTATATCTCTATATCTTTGAGCACAAATTTTGTCATGCTAAGCTTGATTTAGTTTTTAATAACAATTATTTTTAAATTGGTATCTTATACAAGCTTATGCATCATTTTCGTTTGTATTTCATAAAGGGGGAGAAAATTCATGTTTCACCTTTCAATCGGTTTTGTTTACTATTGATATCTTACTTCCACTCTTTATGTTGAAAAATAATATCTTAATTTTCATTTGGTTTCCTATGCTCCTAATGAAAATTATTTTCAATTGATATATGTTTTATTTTCAATATTTGTATCAAGAATCTTAAATTGATATTATTCTCTATTTGGTATCTTTATTGTAAAATGTTTTTAGTATTTAACCAAAAAGATTGGTTTATGTTTTCAATCAGTATCAAAAGTGTAAAATATTTTCAATTGGTACTAATTTTTACAATTGGTATCAAGATTACCTATATGTTTATATCTTTCATTGATATAAAAAAAAATTTTGGTTTCTTCAAAATGTTTTGTTTATTTTCAATTGGTATCATAAATTGGTATCATGATGTTTCAATGTATACCTTCATGCTAAATTGATATATCCTTCAATTGATATCATAATGTTTTGATTTGTTTTATATGCAAGAGAAGCTTCACATCTTTTCTATATATAGATTCATGTTGAGTATATGTCATATTAAAGTCATTGACCTTTCTTTGGTATGTAGTACACATGTGTAGAGGGAGCTTCACATCTTCTTTTATACATTGCATATTTTGCTTTATGTGGTTAGGGTCTAGTCATCTCTTTTCATATAAATGCATGTATGTAGGGGGAGTTAACTTTACGTCTCTCCTCTTCATGAATGTATATAGCATATATACCTTTATTGTTTTGATTTATGCAAAAAGGGAGAAAAATATGGTCTATGCCCTTTATTGTTTATACCCCTTTGTTGATGAGTTGACAAAAAGGGGGAGAGATATTTTAGAGTTTTATATATACATGTTTATTTATATGTTGTTTATATGCATATGTGTTTAAATTGTTATCCTTTACCATTGGTATCAAAAACATCTTTTGTTGTTATTGGTATCAAGAGCATCTTTTATTGTTTTGTTGGTATCAAGAGTTTTTATTGGTATCAAGAGCAATATTGTTTTTAAGAACATGTTTATTTTAAAATAGAGTCTTTATTGGTATTAAGAGCATTATTTTTAAGAACATGTTTATTTTTAAATTGCAATCAAAAGCATGTTAATTTTATTGGTTTAAAAGATTATGTTTGTTTCATTTCCTTATTTTATCATGTTTTTGCATATTTATGTTGAGCATTCATCATATATTTTTATATTATTTCTATGCATTAGTTAAGGGGGAGCTTCTATGAAGCTTAACTTTAATCCATGCATATATAACTCCATGAGTTTTGTCATCATCAAAAGAGGGAGATTGTTGGCCCAGAGGCCCTTCACTCTAGTTTTGATGATGATTAACTCAGATAGTTATAGTTTACTAATAATCTTGTGATATTTAGTTTCAGATATTTGATCAAGTTATTAGTAGGTGATTAGCTTCAATAAAGGTGTTTTGGAGCTTTCACATGGTGATTCAAGAGCTCGAGCGTCAAGTTCACATCTAGCACTCGGTTGGAGTCAAGCTCGATGGATCACGTTTGGATCGAGTCGACTTGGAGACGGAGTTCTCAAGAAGGCTTCAGTTTGTTTAGTTAAGATTTTGTTTAGATCATTGTAAAGATTAGATAGTGTGATATGCTCAAGTTCACAATACACACACAAGTTTTATGTTTTGATTTTGGTTTTCGATTTAACCGATCTTGATTTTCATGAATAGATAGAATCAAAATAAGTTAACATAGTTTAATGTGTATTAGATTTGATCTATATACATCTATGCTTCATCTATTTAGAAAAACTTATTTTTATAGCCTATTCATGTGTTTGGAGTTTTGTATTTAAACAAAACTTATTTTTGGATTTTAAGTAAAAAACATAGATATAATACCTTTCATGTACATTGGATTCAATTCATATACAACATGCTTAAAAGTTGTTTCAATATCATGTTTTTGTATTTACATGTGTTTTGAAAAAATCGAATTTCCATTTCAAAAATCCTATTTTCAGAAAATACAGTTTTTAGTTTAAGGCAAATTTTCTATCACACAAAAAATGGTTCAAATAGTTTATATATGTGTTGAATCTTTGTCACACATATTTGTATTTCAAAGATAATATAAGAACTGATTTTTGTGGAATTTATGTGTTTTTATGGGATTTTATTAATTATAAAAACCCAAGTTTTCAAGTCCTATAATTGTTGATCAGGCTGTCTGCCGGTCGACCGGACCGGTCGACCGTAGCAGAGGGGTCGACCGACGTGCACAGGATGTACACGCAGTCAGGGCTGGTGGGCCGGTCGACCGGGCGATCGACCGTCCAGAGAGCTCTACTCTCTGGAAATGACCCTGGTCGACCGGGTCGGTCGACCGACAGAGAGCTCTGCTCTCTGTATCCAGTCTCGGTCGACCGGGCCGGTCGATCGGAGGCACAACGGTCAGAAATCTGATCGTTGGGCCGGTCGACCGGGCGATCAACCGAAAGGGCAAATCTGCCCTTTACAGCTGCTAACGGGCAGAATTTTATGGGGTTATAAATACCCCATATTTGAGCTGGTTTTTAACAAATTTCTAAGAGCAAAAATTCTCATTCTTTCTAGTGTTTACATACAAGTTTTCAAAAGAGTTTTTAAGCCAAACAATTTTATCTTTATTTGTTTAAAGGGTTAAAAAAATCAAGAAAAGGAGAAGTCTTTGGGATTGTTTTTTTATCTTCATTTTATATCTATTTTAGAAAGTTTTCCCAAGAATTTTTCTTTGAGTTTTTGATTTTCAAACTCTTTGTATTTCTCACACTTGAGCTTATCTATCTATCCTATCTATAGGATCTTATTTTTGTGAAAAAATTTGGTTTGTGGTCTTTGTGATCACCAAGTGGTAAACCTTTCATTCATTGTGATATCCCTCTAGTGAGAGGAGATTGTGTTGATATCCCTCTAGTGAGAGGTGATTGTGAAAGTGGTATTTGAATCCCTCTAGTGAGAGGTGGAGATTGTGTTGGAATCCCTCAAGTGTGAGGTGATTGTGTTTGAGTGGCTTTGAGCCCTATCCTTCTAGTGAGAGGTTGATCATTGTTTGGCTAAGTGCCTATCCCTCTAAGTGTAGAGGTGACTTATTTGTGCCTTGCCTCTAGTGAGAGGTTGTATTGGTTGAGAGAGGAGTTGTGTACTCCCGAATTGTATTTGCCCAAAATTCTCAGTGGAGATTCCCTATGTGGGAAGTCCTGTATGGACTATGATTGGTAGTGAAAAGTGCATTTTTATCATCATATTTACCATCACATTTTCATATTTATTCATATAATTCTGCACATTTATTAATATTTTGTGATTTATTGTGTGCAGGCCTTGAGTTCTTATTTTAATAATAAATAAAGCCTAAAAGAAGCCCAAAAGCCCATATTCAAGCCCAAGTGCAAAAGTGCAAATATTAATTGTCAAAAGTGCAAATACACAAGGGCCAAAGTTGCAAATACAAAGAAGAGGAAAGGATAGACTTCTATTCAACCCTAAACACTTGCAGGATGAGAATAAAAGCCAAAGAAGGATCACAAATTCGTGGATAAAAGATTTGGGATCTAGGTAACTTGCTTCTCAAGTTATATCCAAATCCAAAGATGAAGAGCCGAGATTCAACTTCCAGAAGGAAACGCCCAGATGGACGGACCAGGAGAAGCCACGCGCCAAAGCGCGTGGCCAGCCGCCACACTCAGGCCACGGAAACGCGGCCCAAGCCGCGTTTCCGCGGCAGTATAGTCTTATCCGGGGACCCGTTTTCGTGGGAGAGTTGTGTTAGGACTCTACTTCCTTCTGCACCTATAAATACCCCCTGCAGTGCAACCGAGAAGAGCGTCCAGCGCAGTACAGGGCCAAAGCTAGGATTTTTAGGTTTTTCTAGTTTGTAGTTAGGTTTTTCTTTTGTAATTTTTATTTCTTTTAAGAGAGAGAGAGGCTTATGTTGAGCGTGACACAGATGTACCTTCCTCTTCTCTGTCATTGATTAAAGCAATAAAGGTAATATTTTTCTTATGTGCATTGCTTTACTTTTCTTTTTGTTTGCTTTTCTTTTTCTCTTTTATCTCTGTTGGTTGTTGATGAGCATGCAAGTGATTTCAAAAGCACAAGTATAACAAATCTTGGTGGTGCCAACGATACTTCATGGTGATGTTCTCCTCCTCAAGGTACGTATCACTTCATACTTGCCCAAGCTTGATGATATAATGCGAATAAGGGACTGAGATCGATCCTATGGTTTATGCGTTCAACGCCTCCAAAGTAAGGTAGAAAGTGTTAGGATTTCACGTTTTTCTTCAACCAAACTAAGGTTAGTGTTTATTTCTTTTCTTTTCTTTTCTTTTATTTGTATAGATTAAGTCACCAACATCTTTTTGATTTCTTTCACACTTCATTGTAAATATCATCATAACTAATAAAAAACATTAGAGATAACTTATTGACAAAGCTTCCATCGCTAGTCCCTCCCTGAGGATCACGACCCGCATAGCCTTTGCTACAGCGGATTAGAATTGAGAACCTTGCACATCTTGTTTTAAATCTAACATTCTTTATTTTGTTGCACAGGTAAAATCTCAATCAAAATATTGGCGCCGTTGTCGGGGAGGGACGGTAAGTTTTTCTCTAAAAATAAAAAAAAATTTACTAATTCTTTTATTCTTTCTGTTTGCAGGTTTGAAGAACAGGGAAACTGACAGTAGAAGTGGAGATATAGCAACTCTGTGCCTCTGCCCTCGAAGGCAGAGCAGCAGAGCCTGCTACTTTGCCGCGCAAACGTGGCAATAGCCGCGGATCCGCGGCAGTAGCAGAGGACTACTGACTGAAATTTTTGCAGGTTTCGGAAACTGGCAATATCTGTGTACTTCTCTGTTAAATTTTGTTCTGTGATAACCCTGCTTACTGCTAATTAATTCAACAGTAAAATATTTGTTGTTAACGATAAAAATTGATTAGACGTTTGCATATTAGGCATGTGTCTTTTCAATTCCTTATTTTTACTGTTGAAGAGTGCTGGAGCAAGGTACGTTCGCATTGCATGTAGAATAGGACTCATCTCTTGGTTGATGCTTTGAGTGAATCTTATTTACATATTTTGTACACTTGCACAAATTTATTCTAAGGGCATAACCCATTAACAAGATAAGGTGGGGATTTCATCACCCTTCCTTACCCCAAAAATCATATCCCAAGCACTCACTAACCCAAGCCTAACTTAAAATTAAGTAGACGTTAGCCCTAGGGACATCTCGGACTCAATTAGGAGATTATCCTAAGGGGGAACAGTGCTGGAAGTTGACTCCTGCCAAATCAGTGTCTAGGAAGGGGATTGAGGGCCGAAAGCCCGAAGATTGGTGGTTATTTAATTAAGGAACGTCTTTGACGGAAAACCTCCCACCAATCTTGCCCTGACCTGGCTGATTAACTTGTGGTCAAAGTCTGCACCCTACCTCCCGTGGACAGTCTAACCAGTTAGGAGTCGTCTAGGTCATAGGTCTACCCTAACTTAGGTTAGAATTTTTTCTTTTTTTGTTTGTTTATTTGTTTGTTTTCTTTTTCTTGTTGTGTTGGTGTGATATGGCATATAATAATAATTTTTCCAATTTTAATCCATATTACACACCTAACTATTTTTCGGATATTACCAACCCGGCATATCACAACTTTGATCAACCTAGTGTGCCGGAATGGTCTTATCCGAATGAATATAACCCATACCCCCCATCTTATGACCATAATTTTCATACTTTCAACTCTTCACAGAGTTCATGGGGTTTCGCTTCCCCCGAGTCCAATTTTCAACCGACTTGTCCTCCGTCTCCACCTTGTCCACAATATTCCCAAGAGTCATACTCTGATCCACCCATTCAGAATAGAATACCATCTATCGGGGAAATGATAAGTATGCACGAGTCCAAGCAACAACCACCATCCATCTTAGACATGATGATGTGTGAGTCCACCGACTCACAACTTCATCACGATTACACTTTCTCTTTCCAAGTCCAATCACAAAAGAGGCTTGAAGCCATGACTCAGGCTAGATTAGCTCGTGAGCATGAACTAGATATGATGGTTCAATCTTTGCGTTCTCACCGTCTGGCCAATTCTGATATCGCTGACCACTCTCTTAGAGCCGACGAACCAAGTTACTTTGGACAACAAGATTCTAATTCAGGACCATCATTTGAGCTTGCCGAAACTCCAATTGATAACTTGGCAAGTTTTTCCTTTCCTGAAATAGAACTTGAGCATGAATATGATCATGAACCCCAACTTGATGATTCAATTTTGCTTCCTGATTCAATAATGACTCCGGTGTCTCCATCTGATTTCACTTTTCCCGAGTCAACATTGGATCCTGTGCCAATTCATCATGAATTTGAATCACCCATTTTTGATAATCACATTGAACTTGACCAATTGTACAATTTTGAAAGTCTCATGGATAAATTGGCAAGTTCTCATTTTTATAACATTGAACCCAATGAGATATGTGACCTAGATTCTCAAATATGTGATCAAGTTCAAATTCCCGAATCATTATTGACTCCTGTTTTGTTACCCGACTTAGGTAATCTTTTAGAGTCAGTGTTGATTCCCACACCTATCATTCCCGAACTTGAATCACCAATATTGAGTCACATTCCATTGTGGGAAGATGATTGTGGACTTGAGCTTCAACTTATTGATTTGGACCCACTTCCTGAACCTAGCCCGACTCCTGAACCCTTACTTGATTTAAGTTTCTTTCCTGAGTCGGTATTCGTTCCCATACTTCCCACGTCCAAGTCAATAATTCCATCTTTTCATATTCCATTTTGGGACAAGGAGGTTGACACAATTGACTCTGAAAATAATTATGAATTATGGAAATTTGATGGGGTGGAATTTTTAAAAATGTTAATACAGACATCATTTTAGTGGGTTATACAAAAAAGATTTTTGGTGGGTTCCTCCGAATTTCACAAAAAGTTGATTGGGCCGCATTTCGTGGACCAATTAGACCACCACCGGAACCACCACCTTAAGGTAACTTCTGCCTTCCCTTGTTCTTTTTCATGCATATATGCATTCATTCATACATTGAGGACAATGCATGAGATAAGTGTGGGGGTAGGCTTTACTAACATACTAACATAGGTAGAAACTAACAAAAAAGAAAATTTTGCTAATAAAAAAAAAAATCTAAAAAAAATAAATAATTATAAAAAGGACAATATTTTGACTTATCTTTTGAAAGAAATCTAAGTTAGTTTTAAGGATTAGGAAAATCATGATTAGGATTTCTAAAAACTTGGTCAAAATAAATAAATTGTTTAAATGTTAGGTATAGGAGGAGAAATTGAATAATTAATTAGTCTTGATTTTTACCTTAATGAAATTTGCATACCTAATGCATATCTAGGATTCTAAGACGAAGACCTTTGTGCCTCATATATATATATATATATATATATATATATATATATATAAAATCACTAATTAAGCTGATACATGTGCCTCAAGAAGCATAAGTATTCATGCTTAAAGGTGAGTAAATAAAATAAAGTCCTTAGTTTTGGGGCCTAATTCACTCGAATTTGAATCCGCGGGGTGCTTTCTCACTGGTACCCTAAAGCCAACCGGTTTGGGAGTCATCGACTTTAAGTTCGTTACATGGATGGATTAGAAAGCCTAATAAAACTAAGAAATATGATATATGTATTAACACATCTAATAGTCAATTAGTTAGGTATGAGGGCCTCAAGAAGCCTTGATACTTACACAAAAGAAAATTAGATGAGTTATACATGCTAAAAAAAAAAATTATTAACACATCTAATAGTCAATTAGTTAGGTATTAGGGCCTCAAGAAGCTTTGATACTTACACGAAAGAAAATTAGATGAGTTATAAAAATAATAAAGAAGCATGAGAGTTCAAGTTAAGGAATTCCTAGTATAAATTCATAAGGATGCATATGATTTTTGGTAACGAAAAAGGCTATATTAGAAGTTCAATTTTGACCCTTACCTAAAATGGATAACAATTTACTTTATAAAGACTAAGTCTAAAGAATGAATAAAAATGATAATCCTGAAACTTATAGACTACTTAGTCTTTGCAAAAGTATTTCAAATATTTTCTTTTATGGATTTTGTGGGTGTAATCCGCTGAAAACCCTCACGAGACAACACTCGTCCTCTAGGGTAACCTAGAGGTTTAACGGCTTGTTGCACATGCTAAGTGCAACCGTGATTCCTACGAAAGTGAGTTAGGTTAGATTAATTTTTCTTTTCTTTTTCTCTTTGATTTTTACTCGAGGACGAGCAAAAAGATAAGTGTGGGGGTGTGATTGGCAGTAAAAAGTGCATTTTTATCATCATATTTACCATCACATTTTCATATTTATTCATATAATTCTGCACATTTATTAATATTTTGTGATTTATTGTGTGCAGGCCTTGAGTTCTTATTTTAATAATAAATAAAGCCTAAAAGAAGCCCAAAAGCCCATATTCAAGCCCAAGTGCAAAAGTGCAAATATTTATTGTCAAAAGTGCAAATACACAAGGGCCAAAGTTGCAAATACAAAGAAGAGGGAAGGATAGACTTCTATTCAACCCTAAACACTTGCAGGATGAGAATAAAAGCCAAAGAAGGATCACAAATTCGTGGATAAAAGATTTGGGATCTAGGTAACTTGCTTCCCAAGTTATATCCAAATTCAAAGATGAAGAGACGAGATTCAACTTCCAGAAGGAAACGCCCAGATGGACGGACCAGGAGAAGCCACGCGCCAAAGCGCGTGGCCAGCCGCCACACTCAGGCCGCGGAAACGTGGCCCAAGCCGCGTTTCCGCGGCAGTATAGTCTTATTCGGGGACCCGTTTTCGTGGGAGAGTTGTGTTGGGACTCTGCTTCCTTCTGCACCTATAAATACCCCCTGCAGTGCAACCGAGAAGAGCGTCCAGCGCAGTACAGGGCCAAAGCTAGGGTTTTTAGGTTTTTTCTAGTTTGTAGTTAGGTTTTTCTTTTGTAATTTTTATTTCTTTTAAGAGAGAGAGAGGCTTATGTTGAGCGTGACACCGATGTACCTTCCTCTTCTCTGCCATTGATTAAAGCAATAAAGGTAATATTTTTCTTATGTGCATTGTTTTACTTTTCTTTTTGTTTGCTTTTCTTTTTCTCTTTTATCTCTGTTGGTTGTTGATGAGCATGCAAGTGATTTCAAAAGCAAAAGTATAACAAATCTTGGTGGTGCCAACGATACTTCATGGTGATGTTCTCCTCCTCAAGGTACGTATCACTTCATACTTGCCCAAGCTTGATGATATAATGCGAACAAGGGACTGAGATCGATCCTATGGTTTATGCGTTCAACGCCTCCAAAGTAAGGTAGAAAGTGTTAGGATTTCACGTTTTTCTTCAACCAAATTAAGGTTAGTGTTTATTTCTTTTCTTTTCTTTTCTTTTATTTGTATAGATTAAGTCACCAACATCTTTTTGATTTCTTTCACACTTCATTGTAAATATCATCATAACTAATAAAAAACATTAGAGATAACTTATTGACAAAGCTTCCATCGCTAGTCCCTCCCTGAGGATCACGACCCGCATAGCCTTTGCTACAGCGGATTAGAATTGAGAACCTTGCACATCTTGTTTTAAATCTAACATTCTTTATTTTTGTGTGCAGGAAAAATCTCAATCAAAACAGACTAGTTAGTAGAAATCCTTCCGTGTGAAGGCAGGGACGTAGAGCTGTGTGCTCGAACATCGAAACATATCCATGTGTTTGCGTTTGATCCACTTTCTCTAACTCTCTCTTTTATATTGTGCCTTGCACCAATTCATATTGTTCATTCATATTTATATGCTTGGTATTGATTATGTGTGTGCCTCACTTGTGTTGAACCAAGAGAGCTTTACATAGCACCTCAACTCTTATTTAGAAAAATTTAGAGGAGATAGTTCAGAGCCCTTCACCGGGAATTCGGCTACACTCTTTGATTACACTAAGTGTGTTGCATTAGTTTTTAAATTTCGTATTATTTGTCATAGATTAGCCTTACACCTATTCACCCCCCTCTAGGTATACTTTCAGTCTTATGTCAAATAAGAACTGATCAAGCCACACGTTATTCGGTTCATCTTTTCCCAATCTTTTTCAGTAGTAGAATCACGCTTTTTCTCCAACCATAGAGAGTCTTTGAGGTTTGATACCGTCAATGCATCCATCACCTCACATCTCCACATACTGAAGTTGTGCTTGCCGTCTTCACTACACAATCCTCAACGGATGTGGATTCACGGATTTCACCGTAGATGTACCATCTCCAGCCATCTTCTCAACTGATTCCTCAAAGCAATACAAAAGCAAAAGGGATTAGATCAAATAAACTAGATAAAGATAGGATCTTTACCTCAAAGCGAAACTCTCGAAGAGTTTCCAAAGCAATCTACTCCTCCGAATTGATTCCTCGAGCAATCCAAACGCTATTTTGAGATCGACACACGATCTCACAAACAGTCCCAACGCTGCTCCGAGATCGACACACGATCTCCGCCAACAACAATTGATGCCATCGAAATTAACACACGATCCCACGACGAACCTGGGATGCTCTAATATCACTTGTTTGTGCGCGAGGCAACAACCAACGAGTAATCCACCAATTAGAGATAGATGCAGCCGGAGATGTACCCACACGATAAGAGCAGAGAAACAATAGAGAAAATAAGCCAACACAGTATTTAACGAGGTTCGGCAATTTGCTTATGTTCTCAGGGCAAGGGAGAGAGAGAGATTTTAATGATTCAACAATCAATACAAGCGAGTACCAGAGGGATACTTTAAGGGATATAATTCAAAAGGGCTCTAGCCCATATATATAACAAGAGAGTCCCAGAGATTTAGGAAACCCTGATTGGATTCGACCCCAAAACAGAAAAGGAGTCCGAACCCTAAAAGGAGAACAAAACGCGTCTGTCGGTCGACCGGCCGGTCGACCGACCCCTGTCCTCGATCGACCGGCCCGGTCAACCGGGACCAACCGAGAGCTAGCTCATGTCAGTTGGTCGAACGCTCCGGTCGATCGTTCCTTTGCCACGGCCGATCGGGCAGTCGACCGGACCATGTCTGTGCACGTCGTGCACACCGATCGACCGGGCGGTTGACCGGTTTCTCCCTTGGCCTGCTGCAAGCGCCGTTCTTTCTCCCTTTAACTTCCAATCTCTACGCTTTCTCCTCTATCTCCTCTCTCCCTGCATAAAGGAATGTATACAAAGGCCAATGTTTTCTGTTATGATTAATGGCTCTCCCACTGGTTTTTTCAGCAGCTCAAGGGTATCGACAGGGTGACCCAATATCTCCCTATATATTTGTCATGATCATGGAGTTCTGGACAATTCACATGGACCTTGCTCTTGCCTCTGGTGCATTGCAGCCTATTAAAAGAGAGATGCCAGTTAAAGCACTTACTCTTTGCTGATGATATGCTACTATTTTGCAGGGCTAATCAGGAGAGCCTCCACGCCATTAATTTCTGGTTGGATAAACTAGCATTAAACACATGGCTCTTAATTACAAGAGAAAAGAGCAAAATCAATTTGAGTAAGGGTTGTAAAACAAAGAAGACATTTCTGCTTGGTTCAAATGCCTCTTGGCTATTTCCCAACTAATACCTTGGACTCCCTCTCTGCCACAACTATCTTAAAGCCAAGGATTATGTGCCTCTAATTGATAAATTTAGGAATTATATTGAAGGATGGATGGGGACTATGCTGTCTTTTTCTAGAGGAAACTTATAAATTCTGTGCTTACTATTGTTATTGGTTACTAGCATCAGACTTTCAAGCTGCCTATGTCTACCTGTAGAGAATTGAAGAGAATTGCGGCTAATTTCATTTGGAAGGGGCATATGCATGCCTGGGCTTGGGACAGCTTGTGTAAGCCTAAACAGGAAGGAGGGGGTGGGGATCAAAAGAGTAACAGAACTGAATCTTGCAGGGGGCATCAAGCTTTTCTGGAGGTTTTGTACCTCAAACTGCCTTTGGGCAACCTGGATGAGGAAAAAATATCTCCAAGAAAAGCCAGCGTTTCTAGCCTCTGCATCAGTACTTGACTCTGGAACCTGGAAAATAATAGTTCAGCAAAAATGGACTGCATTAAGGAACATGTGCAAGGGTATTGGAAATGGTCTCAGCACTTCTCTCTGGTATGATAACTGGATAGATAAAAAAACACCATTCTCCATTTCTGGCATCCACGCCCCAGGTGCAGAGAAATGGAGAGTTGCTGATATCATAACAAACAGGGAGTGGGAACAAGTTTACTGCAACCATTATGGATGCTATTCAGAAAGTCCACATAGCTGCGGGTGAGGATTCTTAGCATTGGACTGATATAACATGCACAAAATGTACCAAATGCACTATTTCAGCAGCCTGGGAAACTGTTAGGACCAAACTACTAGAATTCCCTTTCTATAAGCTGGTTTGGTTCCCTTACTCTACTCCTAAATTCTCTCTATGCACTCTTAGAGCTTTGCAGAACAAATTACTGACTGGTGATAAACTGCTGAGTATAGGAGTTTATCCTATAACACATGTTCTCTCTGTGAAAGTGGTATGGAATCTAGAGACCACCTTTTCTTCAACTGTCCATTCTCCTCCTACTTATGGGAGCCATGCAAACTGAAGCTAGGGATGTCAGCAGCTATTCAAAATACTCCACCAGAGGAAGCAGCTTTGTTGGAAAGTACTTTTAAGGGGAAAACTAAGCAGGTTGCACTGACAAGAATTGTGTTCAAAGCAGCAATTTGGCATATTTGGAGGGAGAGGAATTCAAGGATTTTTCAACACCAAAAGTCCACAAGGTATCAGTGTTTAGGAGGCTCTACGATGATACACAAGCACTGCTCGAATTCTGTCATTGGCCTTCCAAACAGCAAGAAAACATCCTGTGTAATTGGAGCTAATACCCTGACGACTTTTGTAATTTTTGTTCTTGAGATTCTCTCTCATCTTTGAACTGATATATCATGTAATTGAGATGGAGTGTGTAGGCTTTGGGTCAATCGTAGATCTATAATCAATGTGCTCTAGTTGAGGGTAAAGGTCAGGGTCCTCTCCACTCTCTACAGCTACTGAGGTTAGACCTAGAGTAGCCTGGCTCTACAAGTATATATTGTACATTCTTTTTGACATATACAATTACATTTACCTTTCAAAAAAAGCGTGCACACACACACACACACACACACACACACACACACAGACTTGTGCAGTTCCGGAAGGATTCGAGCCCAAATCCTTCCCACTCAAATACGACCACCACTCAAATACATCACGCACACGCGCACGCACACACACCATACACACACACACATCATATTATCTATTATATACACACACACACACACACATCATATATATATATATATATATATATATATATATATATATATATATATATAGATAATATGATGTATCTATATGTGTGTGTGTGGGTGGAGAGAGAGAGAGAGAGAGAGAGATGTACCTCAGCTGTCAACTGAGAGAGACTGGCTGAATCTCAGACACAAATCTTGGGCGCAGGGCTACCATAGTCACAGTTTTTTTAAAGAATGGGATCAGGTCGCAGTATTTTTTTGTGAGGACTGTGACCATGGTCACAGTCCTAATTATACTGAGAATATATGAATTTTTTAGGATTGTGACCATGTCGCAGTGGATTGCGACCATATTGAAGCACCAACTGAGAGAGCTCTCTCAGCTGGCGGCTGAGGTAATACCTCATATATATATATATATATATATATATATATATATATATTGAGCTAATCCCCTAAGAACGATTCTCGCTGATTTCTGTGAGAACTTTCATATGGGCGGTCAGATCGATAGATCAAATCAAATAAAACCAGATCTCTATCAGATCTGACATCCCACATGAAGTTCTCACAGAAATCCGTGAGAACCGTTCTTAGGGGATCAACTCAGACACACACACACGCACACATATAGACATAAACTTGTGTAGCTCTAAAAGAATTCAAGCCCGAATCCTTCCCACTCAAATACAACCATACATCATCTGAATACAAGATCCATTCGTTAAAGTTGATCTATATTATTTCAACTATTTATAAATCAAAAATCAAGTATTTTAAATACTTTTTGCCCATGCATTAAGTAGGGAAAAAAATAAACTATCTAAATAATGAGTTGGTTAGCTAATGGTGTAGAACATTTAAAACCTAATAAAAATTGGTTTGTAGGGGTTTTTTTATTGTTAAGATCATGATCAAATGGCCGAATCGAGAATTTATATGTCTTAACATATAAATATAGCTAACTCACTACTTTCGACCATTCATTTTGTGTCGCATGATGAAAGGGCAAAAGTATTTAAAGCACTTGATTTTTTATTTTTAGTTACTTTAAATAATATAGATCAACTTCAATGGAGTGAATCCTGTATTTGAATGTCGGATGTTAGTATTTGAGAGAAAATGATTCGGGCTGAATCCGTCCGGAACTACACAAGTATGTGTCTTTGTGTGTGTGCAGAGTGAGAGTTCTAGACTTGTGTCATTCAAGAAGGATTCGAGGCTGAATCCTTCCCACCCAAATACAACCCTACAACATTCGAGTGCAAGATCCACTCCGTTAAAGTTGATTTACATTATTTGAAGTAGTTATAAACTAAAAATCAAGTATTGTAAATATTTTTTGCCCATGCATCAAGGGGGAACAGACGTTCGAAATATTGAGTTGGTTAGTTTAACGGTGTAGAATCTTTAAAGTCTTACAAAAATTGGTGTGAGGGTTTGTAAGTGTTTAAATCATGATGAAATGGTTGAATCGAGAAATTGTATGTATAAACACGTAGATCTAGCAATATGTTATTTTTGGCCATCTATTTTGCGCTTACTAGATTGATGGGCAAAAAGTATTTAAAAACACTTGACCTATCGACAGCCTTCGTTTGGACTGTCTACAGGCTTTTCATGAGAGACGGGAATTTTTCAGACTTGTCGACAGCGCCCTTCTAGCCTATCAACAGGCTTTTATAGTAAGTCAGAGGATTATAGATTGTCGACAGCTCCCTTCAACTATTGACGGGCCTACTGCGTATCAGAATATCCTAGTTTACTTAGGAGTTATATTCTGGGTCCGTTTTGGATTTCAATTTGTATTATTTTTATTTCTTTATTTTAGTTCCTAGTTAGAGAAGTACTCTTATTTTACTTACTTATATAAAGACCATTGTAGTCTAAGTTTTTATTATTCAACTTTTAATCAATATGTTTTGAGTTTGTCGAATATTTGCTCATGGTTGCGAGTTGTTCTCTTTGGCTTGTGGATTCAGGTCGTGTTACCTGTGGATTCGGGTCGTGTTGCCCGTGAATTTGAGCATAATTTCCTACCTGAGGGGTTCTTCAGGGTTCGTAGGCTCTAGAACGAGATCTAACCGGCGTCGTTCGTCTTCCTCGCAACCCCGTCCTGCGTCAAGTGGTATCAGAGCTTCGACAATCGCTTTGAAAATAGCCTGAGATGATGACGAGCAGTATAGCCTCTCCATGAGAGTAGGCACTATAGAAGGAAAACGTGGCACTCTTGAATCGACCATGGATAGTATGGTCTAAGAAATCAAGAAGCTTTCTCTCAAATTTGATGATCGAAATCTTGCCGATGGTGCGTACCGAAGCGGACGTGAACGTTCATCGAACAATCTTCCTCCACCACCTCCACCTTCATCAGGTAATCCTCATCCATCACCTCACCTGCTTCAAACAATCCTCACCCACAACCCCCATCACTAAACCAACCACCTCTAATTTACCAAACACAAGTTCAACCACCCATGCTACTATCATCCCCATATCAAGCACTCTCATATCCACCATACCTAAATCAATCATCCCCATATCATTCATATCAATACCCTACACCACTAAACTACCCTCTATAATATCCCCAAATTGATGAATTCTCCGATTAGGAGTTCAACAACCCCAATTATCAGTATGATGACTTTGGAGATGACTGCCTAGCCTACAAAAGGCTTGAGAGATTCGCTAATCCTAATCTTAATAGGAGAGGTGGGTTTTCTAACCCTAATAGAGAGGCCAGAGTCCCTTACCCTCATCATGGTAGGGAAGAAAGATACCCAAATCTACATGAGTACATGATGAAGGTTGACATCCCCTTTTTCAGCGAAATTTAGATGTTGAATTCTTTCTGGATTGGATCTATGAGGTAGAAAATTCTTTGATATGGCTTATGTCCCCATAGAGAAACAAGTCAACTTTGTGGCATATAAGCTCAAGGGAGGAGCAGCCGCATAGTGGGATCAATTGCAGTCCCACGAAGGTGTCAAGGAAAGCAACATGTGATGACATGAAAGCGCATGAGGTAACTTTTACAAGGTAGATTCCTTCCACCCGATTATCAACAGATCCTCTACAATCAATTTGAGCAATGCAGGTAAGGTATGAGGATTGTGTTTGCATATACGGAGGAGCTTTATCACCTCGCATCGTGGTATAATTTATCTTTGACCAAAAAGTAGCAAACTGCGAAGTACATCCATGGGTTAAACTACCCTATCTAGGAACGTGTTACCACCCGGAACATGTTCTTTGTCGATGAAGCCTAAAATAAGGCCATGAAGATAGAGAGGTTACGAAGCAGAGCTCCACCTTTCATGCGTCCTTTATCAATCGAAGAGCCCGTAGGAGACGACAGAGTCCCACTGAGCTCCACGACGACAAGTCAACCAATAGTACAGCCACCGGCCAAAGTCTCTACATCAACAGCAACAACAAACCTCGCGATCGCAAAAAGAAAAGACAATCCTTACACTAAACTCGGGGTTGGCAAGTGTTAAAGGTGTGGCGAACCTGGACACAGGTCTAATGAGTGCCCGAAGAGGAGACCTGTCAATGTAGCAGAATATGAAGAAAATGATGTGCTAATTGAGATAGAGCTGAAGGATTCTGATTTTGTCGAAGAACATGGCGATCACGTCGCTTGTGTTATTCAGAAAGTGCTTTGTATCCAGAAGATCCTGAAACAACGCAGAGACATCAAATCTTCTATTCAAGGTGTTCAGTCAAGGATAATATCTGCATTCTTATCGTTGACAATGGACGCTACAAGAATATCGTCTCTAGAGCACTTATGGATCACTTGAAACTAGAGACAAAGTCGCATTATCATGCCTATGACATTGGGTGGATCAAGCGAGGCCCACATTTCAAGGTAACGGATCTGTGCCAAGTTTCTATTTCTCTTGGTAAATACTATCAAGATTTTGTTACTTGTGATGTCATTGATATAGACAAGTGCCAAAAGGTGTGGGCTCTCGCTTGACGTGAGAGTGTTGGTGCCTTGAGGTGAATGCATTCCGAGTTAAAACGGTGACAATTTTGGATGCATCACTTTCAAGGGGAGTTTGGTGGGAGGACCACCATGATTTGGAGGTATAGAGATGAGTCCTCTTGGTTTTGGTAACTATCTCTTACTCCCATTAAGTTTACATGCTTTCATTTATTGATTTTAGCATGTCATATTTTAATGTTCATTATGCTATATATCATGAAAATTAGTCCTATGACATACATGATAGTAATTGAAATACATCTATGTTTATATGAATTTTTTTCTGTGTTCTCACTTTAATTTAACTATCGTGTATACATGGCTCTAAACATGTACATTTAGCCTAATGATCATATTGATTTTTGTTTATGATTTTGTGCTTCATATTTTGGTTACATGTTTAAATGCAGTTTTTCATTAAAACTTGTGTATATCTTGTACAACTAGTGAGCCACAAATTGATTATTATATGTTTGTACTTAATTGCTCATTTGTACCCATTAGATGTACTAGTATAGGCTACTTTTGATGATTCATGCATTTCAAACTTGTATTCCCCATTTAGTACATGTTTTCATATGTCTAGCTTCATGTATATGTTAATTTTGTCAAAACTTTAAGATATACATGTATACCCTTGAGTCATTTGCGTTTCATGCAAAATTTCTTTAAGGACTCAATTTTGTTTGGATATGTATGTATGCTTCTAGTTTAGACATAACATGCATATGCCTTGAAGTTTGAATTATTTTGCTGAAAATTAAATTCTCATGTTTTTCATGTTTATGAAGGATTTTCATATTGAGTTAAATTGCCTATTCCCATGATTTCATTTATTACATGATTCTTACACTCACATTATTCTTAGTTACTTATGATTTTTGTTTTCATGAGCCTTATATATGCTTTATAGACTTTGAGCGTCAATCATCATGTGACCTACATGTTTTTTATGAAATATATTCATATTTATTCCTTGCTTGAAAGATTTTGTACTAGTTTTTAAATATTATCATTAAACTAGTCATTATTCTTCAATTGGTAGAGTTTTCAAATATGTTAAATTATTTTCAAATCTTATTTTGAAAACCTTGCCATCAAAGGGCGGACGGATGGGAGACCATGCCTTGTGAGCCTAATTGAAGATTTTTTTTACACGTACATGAAAGGGAGGTATTATGAGTTATACACTTGATCCTCATTGTATTTTCAGTTGGTATCTCAATTGATATTTTTATGGTTGTATACTCATATTTGTGTTTTCTCTATATATGTATGCTTCAAACTTTCAAATAGTATCAATTTCGATTCTTATATTTTCATACATATATATATGTAATTTGATTGTGCTTACTATATTTTACATCCTAAAGCACAAATTATGTTTATGCTAAGCTAGATTTAGTCCTTAGTGACAATTATTTTTCAATTGGTATCAAAAATTTACAAGACATTCTTTTTTGGTATCAAGTTACTTTGAATTTGATTGTTACTTTCAATTGGTATCAAGATTTTCTATATATATATATATATATATATATATATATATATATATATATATATATATTTCAATTGGTATCAAAAACGTACAATGTGTCATTTTCTATTGATATCAAAATTTACAAGACTTTTTTAAATAGGTATCAAGATATTTTCACATTGGTATCTTTTAGTATCTTAAAAATTTTGTTTACTTTCAATTGATATCTTAAAAATGTTTTTTTTCAATTGGTATCATAAGTTGGTATCATAAATTGGTATCATGATGTTTCGATGTATACCTTAATCATAAATTGATATAGTTTTCAATTGGTATCATAATGTTTTGATTTGTATTGCTTATATGCAAGGGAAGCTTAACATCTTCTCTTTATAGATTCATGTTGAGTGTACTTCATATTGAAGTGATTGACCTTTCTTTGGTATGTAGTACACGTGTGTAGTAGGAGCTTCACATCTCTTTTTATACATTGTATATTATGCTTTATGTGGTTAGGGTTTAGTCATCCCTTTTCATGTAAATGCATGTATGCAGGGGGAGTTAACTTAACGTCTCTCCTCTTCATAATGTCTATCGCATATATCTCTTTATTTTGATTTTTCAAAAAGGAGGAAAAGATTTTTTTTTAAAAGTTTGTTTTAGCCCCTTTGTTGATGATTGACAAAAAGGGGGAGAATGATTTTGAGTTTATATGCATGTTTAGAAAAAGGGGGAAAATGACTTTGAATTTTTTATGAATGTAAGTATTTGATGAGTTTTCTACATGCATGATTACTTACAATTGGTATCATATATGCATGTTTATTTTTACAATTGGTATCGAGCATATATGCTTTTGTTTATACAAAAGGGGAGAAGCATTCTTCACTTATGCATATTTGTGTTGAGCATTCATTGCATATCTTTATACATATTGCTATGCATGAGTTAAGGGGAGCTTCTATGAAGCTTAACTTTAATCTATGCATGTATAACTCTATGAATTTTGTCATCATCAAAAAGGGAGAGATTGTTGGCCCAGAGGCCCTTCACTCTAGTTTTCATGATGATTAACTCATGTTGTTATAGTTTACTAATAATCTTGTGATATTAAGTTTTAGATATTTGATCAAGATATTAGTAGGTGATTAGCTTCAACAAAAGAGTTTTGGAGCTTTCACATGTTGATTCAAGAGGTCGAGCGTCAAGATTGCATCTAGTACTCGTTTGGAGTCTAGCTCAGTGGATCGTGTTTGGATCGAGTCGGCTTGGAGACAAGAAAACTTCAGTTTGTATTTAGTTTAGTATGTTTAGATCATTGTAAAGATTAGATAGTGTTGATATGCTCAAGTTTACAGACACACATGTTTTAAGTTTATTGATTTTGGTTTTTCAGTTTAACTGATTTTGGATTTCATGTCATAAATATAGATATATATCTTATATGTATATGATTGCTAAAATGAAAGAACAATCAAAGAGTTAGAAATCACCTTGTAGCTTGTGACTAACGGGTCGTGTCCACGAGGAGGAATGCGATGAAAGCTTTTCGGTGTTTCGTTTAATAACAAAGAATTATGCTCGTTTTTTTAATTGAAAAGAGAATGGAAAGAAGGAGATAATTAAAAGAGAAATTGCAACTTTAGAGAAGGCTTTGGAGAAGGTGAAAAAAGCTCAAAAATTGTTTGGTTGATTTTAATAAAAAAGAAAATCTGGGCTCACTATCTCACTACTCAACTGTTTATTTTTCTATTGAAATCCTTAGTGCCTCAACCTGATCATAGGCCAAACTTAAGGTTGACTTTAGAAAGTTTGAAGTAAAGCATATAAGATGGTTGGAAAAATTCACTCTTTTCTTTAAGAAACCGTTTTGAATCGAATGTTAAATCATCAAGAAGTCAAGTATGAGATAAAAACAAGTTCAAGAGACGTTCTTAAAAGGAGTAAGAGTTTAAAAATTCAAACCCATCCTCATGTGCCTTCAAGAACACT
Organism: Agave tequilana; assembly: GCA_038442645.1. NCBI lineage: Eukaryota > Viridiplantae > Streptophyta > Magnoliopsida > Asparagales > Asparagaceae > Agave > Agave tequilana. Next base: position 67,260 of record JAVJIF010031947.1, on the reverse strand, counting down.
TTCAAGAAGAAAGGCTTTAAGTTAGGCATGCAAATGATTCATTGGGTCTTTTTCATTAAAATCAGAAGAGAAGAAGAATTGGAGAGAGGTACAATAGTGAGCCTAGAAAATCGATTTAGCTACTCATGGAAGACAAAAAAAATGCAAGTAAATAACGCAAGACATACCGTAAATGAGTGAAAGAAAAAGTAGTTCGATTCTTGTATTGATATCACTTCAATCTTCAAGTACAAGCACTCAATTCCTCTCTCTCACAAGTATTTGTACTGAACTACAAATTGCAAAACAAAAATACAACTTTTGTACTATCTAACAAAGAGCCTAAACCTTAAGGTATAAACAAGAATTCTAATCCTAGTTTTCGCTCCTTTTTGCTCCATTGAAACTGGTATTTATAGGGAAAAACCAGAGGGGGGAGATCCTGACAAGATTGGGGCAGCAAACGCTCCCCCAACAGACACAACAAAGCCGCGTAAACGCGGCCAGTTGGCCACATCCAATTGGGTGGCTCTCCTAGTTTGGTGATTCTCCTATATATTCTTCTGGTTTTCTCATTTCTGGTCTAGGATTTGACGAAATAACCTTTGATTGTTGGCTTTAACTGCTTGATTTTAGAGGATTCTTTTCAACCGGTTTTCAACCTCTCTGATATGCCAAGATTTTACCCTGATTCCTTGATTTCGAGTTTATTCTGATTTAAATTAGAATTTGGTAGGCTTTTGGGCTTGTTTCTCTTTCCTTTCTTTTAGCAATTGGGCCTACATTGAACAAAGAAGAAGAAGACTTATTAATAGGATTTATTAGCTAAAAAGTATGGTAAGGTGACAATGTATATGCAAAATATGTGACTGATCACACCCCGACACTTATCTTTTGCTCGCCCTCGAGCAAAACATCAGTCTAATTTTAATCAATTATTAGACCACTTTCGTAGGTCATTCGATTGCACTGAGCATGTGCAACAAGCTGTTAAACTTCTAGGTTACCCCTAGAGGACGAGTTTTGTCTCGTGAGGGTTTTCAGTGGATTGCACCCACAAAATCCATAAAAAAAATGTTAGTATTTTCGAAAAGCATTTTTAAAAGAGAAAATATTTAAAGTATATTTGTAAGGCTTTAAGTAATCTATAAGTTATAGGAATATCAAATTTTTCATTCCGAAACTCAGTCTCTATTCAAAAATATGTCATCAATCAAAGTTAGGAGTCAAATTGTACTTCTCATCTGTTTATTAATTTACCCTGAGTCGTATGCACCATCGTGACTGTGAAGTTGACTAAGGGCTCTTTAACATTAACTCCTATGCCTTATTTATATTTATTTTTGGTGGAATTTATTCCTCAATTTCATTAGGCTTTCTAATCTGCCTATATAACGAGCCTTCAGTCGGTGACACCCAAACCGGACAGTTTTAAGGCACCAGGTGTGAAAACACCCCTAAGGACTTAAACACTCGAGCTGACAAGGCCACGAAACCAAGTTTTTTATTTAAAATGTACCCCTTTTAGGCGTGAATACTTATGCTTCATGAGGCATAAATACTCAGCTTAATCAGAGGATTTATATATATATTTTTTTCAAACTTATCTAATTATCTTTTACATAAATACCAAGGCTTGCTTAGGCCAAAGCACTTAGCTAATCAATAATTAGATTTATTTTTTTATTATACATATATTTTTTTATAAGGCAAAAGAGTCTTTGTTTTTAAACCCTAAGTGTGTAAGTGTATTTAGTGTGCATATTTCATCAAGGTAAATATCAAGACTAAATTACTTTTACAAATTTTCTTCCTAACCCTAAAAATCAAACAAGTCATCTTATTTTGACCAAGTATAAGAAATCCTAATTATGATTTTCCTATTCCTTAAAATTGACTTAATTTCTTACAAAAAATATATCAAAATATTGTTCTATCCTTTCAAAAAGATTTTTTTATATATTTTTTTCTTTTTTCTTTTTTTATATTAGTCATGTTAGAACCCTCCCCCACACTTATCTCATGCATTGTCCCCAATGTATGAAAGAAATGTATAGATGCATGAAATAAAATGGAAAAGAGGAAAGTTATAGATACACTGGGTCAAAAAGACCCATAATCGTTTCATTTACCGGCACCGATTCCAAGAAAGGCTTAAGGCGTTGACCATTTATCTTAAAGTCATTTCCATTCTTGGTGTCACTGATCTCAACTGTACCGTGTGGAAACACGATTTTTACAACGAATGGCCCAGTCCATCTTGATTTTAATTTTCCTGAAAAAAGATGAAGCCTAGAATTATAGAGTAAGACTTTTTGTCCAGGGACAAAGGTTTTTCTTATGATGTGTTTATCATGAAAAATCTTAACTCTATCTTTAGTGATCCTAACATTTTCATAGGCATCATTTCTTAACTCCACTAATTCGGAAATTTGTAACTTCCGAAGGTCACCGGCCTTAGTGAAGTCAAAATTCAACTGCTTGATTGCCCATAAGGCCCGGTGCTCTAACTCAACGGGCAGGTGATAAGCTTTACCATAGACTAACCTATAAGGAGACATTCCTAGAATCGTCTTGAAAGCGGTCCTGTAGGCCCATAGGGCATCTACAAGTTTGATGGACCAATCTTTCCAGTTTTGGTTCACAGTTTTCTCCAAGATAAGTTTGACTTATCTATTGGAAACCTCAACCTGGCCACTGGTTTGAGGATGATAAGATGTGGACAACTTGTGAGTTATGGCATACTTTCGCATAAGAGCTTCAAAGGATCTACTGCAAAAGTGAGTGCCATTATCACTGATGATAGCACGAGGGGTTCCGAAGCGTGAAAAAATATTCTCTTTCAAAAACTTTATGACAACTTTGTTATCATTAATCTTAAAAGGAATGGCTTCTACCCACTTGGACACATAATCCACAGCAACCAATATGTATTGGTTTCCAAATGAATTAGGAAATGGACCCATAAAGTCGATGTCCCAAACATCAAAGAGTTCTATTTCTAGAATTGGGTTGAGAGGCATCATATTTCGTTTTGAGATCCTTCCTACTATTTGGCATCTAGGGCACATCTTGCAAAATTTCTAAGCATCCTTGAACAAAGTGGGCCAATAGAACCCGCTTTGTAGCACTTTTTCAGCAGTCTTGCGGGGACCAAAGTGTCCACCTCATGCAAGTTCGTGACAAAAGGATAGAACACTCTTAACCTCCTCATCGGGAATGCATCTCCTAATAATTTGGTCAGAACAGTACTTAAAAAGATACGGTTCCTCCCAAAAGAAATACCGGACTTAGGATAAGAACCGGTATATATCATTTTTGGACCAATGAGACGGAGTTTGGTTTGTGACTAAGTAATTCACTATATCAGCAAACCAAGATTCCCTAGAGATAGCTAAGAGATTTTCATCAGGAAAATCCTCATTTATGGATAATTCGTTGCATAGAGAATTAGGGATTCGTGAGAGATGGTCAGTAATGATATTTTCTATGCCTTTCTTGTCTCGAATCTCGAGATCGAATTCTTGAAGAAGGAGGATCCAACGAATGAGTCGGGCCTTGACATCCTTCTTCATCATGAGGTACCTAAGCGCAGAATGATTGGTGAAAATGGTGGTTTTGAACCTTAGTAGGTAGGGACAAAATTTCTCTAAGACAAACACTACTGTCAAGAATTCCTTCTCAGTCGTAGTGTAGTTCAATTGAGCATCGTTGAGAGTCCTATTAGAGTAGTAAATCACATGCTGCTTGTTATCAATGCGTTGTCCTAGGACAGCGCCTATGACAAAATCGGAAGCATCGCACATGATTTTGAACGGCTTAGACCAATCCGGTGCAGATATGATTGGTGTAGAAATAAGATCTCTCTTAAGCTTCTCCCAAGAATTCATACATTCAGTATCGAAAGTGAAGGACACATCCTTAGCTAACAGATTAGTTAAAGGATCTAATGTCCTTAACGCATTTGGGCATGGGAAGCTTAGCAATAACCTCAATTTTAGCTCTGTCCACTTCAATTCCTTTTTTGGAGATTTCATGACCCAAGACAATTCCATGTTTTATCATGAAGTGACATTTCTCCCAATTCAGCGTCAGATTTTTCTCAGCACAACGTTGGAGGACAAGTTCTAAATGGTGGAGACATTGAGTGAATGAATCTCCATAGATGGAGAAATCATCCATAAAGATCTCTAAGAATCGTTCTACCATATCAGAGAAAAGACTAAACATGCAACGTTGAAACGTTGCTGGGGCATTGCATAAGCCGAAAGGCATTCGACGATAAGTAAATGTCCCAAATGGACATGTGAACGTAGTCTTTTCTTGGTCCTCAGGAGCAATAGGGATCAGATTATACCCCGAGTAACCGTCTAAGAAACAGTAATACTCGTGACCCGCCAAACATTCAAGCATTTGATCAATGAAGGAAAGTGAAAAATGGTCCTTCTGAGTTGCAGCATTAAGCTTCCTATAGTCAATGCAAACTCGGATCTTCGTGGGAAGTCGAGTTTGGACCAACTCTTTGTTCTCATTTTTCACTACGGTGAAACCGGATTTCTTTGGAACCGCGTGGATAGGACTGACCCAATGGCTATCAGAAATGGGATAAATTATCCCATTGTCTAAGAGTTTTACAATTTTAGTATGAACAGCCTCTTGCATTATAGGGTTTAACCTACGCTGTGGGTCTCTTTTAGGTGTGGCATCTTCATTGAGATGAATGCGATGTTGAACGATGTCGGACTTAATCCCTTTATATCAGTCATAGTCCAACCAATGGCTTCCCTATGTTTTCTTAGAATTGCTTTAAGATCTTCTTCCCCGTCATTTAAATGGGAGGCAATGATGACAAGAAAGGTCTCTTGTTCGCCTAGATAGACGTACTTGAGATGCGCAGGAAAGGCTTTCAATTCTAAGGAAGAGGAAGGCTGGTTGGAAGGACTAGTCAAATTTGTTGGCTCCATTATTGGTGAAATAGGGTTCGAGACCCAATTCACATCAGAATCTACAACCTGATCAAGATTAAAGTCGTCAGATTCTAACCCGAAGTCACACTCAGTTTCTAGTTCCAATTCTTCCCTATGTTTACTTGTTAAGTTCTCAATTAGGTTTACTTCAAATGTTTGGTCCTCAAGATCGCGGGGTTGTTTTCCTAGATTGAAGACATTGACTTCTCTAGTCATGTCCCCAAAGATTAACCTCATGGACCCATTCCTACAATTGATGATGGCATTTGCAGTAGCAAGGAATGATCGCCCTAGGATAACAGGAGTTTGAGCCCTATGATTGGAGTTGGACACAGGTTGTGTCTCCAGAACTATAAAATCGACGGGGTAAATAAACTCCCCTACCCGGATCAGGACATCATTAATCTCCCCTTTTGGAACTTTTATTGAACGGTCAGCCAGTTGGATAGTGACTCGAGTTGGACTAAGATCGCCCAACCCGAGTTGTTGATAAATAGAGAATGGAAGCAAGTTGATACTTGCCCCAAAGTCAAGAAGTGCACGACTAATCTCGGCTTGTCCTATTGTGCAGGCAATGGTGGGACTACCTGAATCCTTGTACTTGACAGGGATCGGACCCGATAGTAGCTCACTAATGTTAGTGGCTAAGAAGACCTTTTTTGGTACATTATGTTGGCCCAAAGGCCTTCCACTCTAGTTTTGATGATGATTAACTCATGTAGTTATGTGTACTAATAATCTTGTGATTTTAGTTTCAGATCATTAATCAAGTTATTAGTTGGTGAAAGCTTCCACACAGCTTTCACATGTTGATTCAAGAGCCCGAGCGTCAAAGATCATATATAGCACTTGCTCGGTGGATCAAAGAGTTTTAGATCGAGTCGGCTTGGAGATTGCGCTCTACAAGAAGACTTCTGTACCATAGTTTAGTTTTGTGTTTAGATCCAAATTTGTAAAGATTAGAATAGTATGATAATGCTCAAGTTCACAACACACACGTTTCATGTTTTGAATATTGGTTTTTTATTTTTTGGTTTTAAGTTTAACCGATCTTGGTTTGCATGAATAGATAGATTCAAAACAAATTTACATGGTTTAATGTATATATGATTTGTCCTATATACATACATGCTTTAATTTCCTAGACAAACTTAGTTTTGACTTTCATATTCATGTGTTTTATGTTTTGGTATGTTTGTCAGAACATATTTTGGAATTAATAACAAAAACTATGATATATATATGTTACATGTATATTGGATTTCTATCCATATGCATCATGCTTCAAAGTGTTTAAATATCATGTTTTTGTATTTGGAAGAGTTTTGGACAAAACGTATTTTCTATTCAAAATTTAAGTTTTAGAAAATACAGTTTTTGGTTTTCGGTAAAAATGATAAGACACAAAAATAGTTCATATTGATTGATATTTGAGCTAAACTTTTTACCACATGTTTATATATCAATGCAAAATGATAAAACTATTTTTGGTGATTTTTAGAAAAGATAAAAGAATTTTAAAACATGTTTTTAATTCTATTTTCTGTTCCAGGCTTCACCAGTCGACTAGTCTTCTGACCAAGTCGACTTGGCTGAAGTCGGTCGACCGGTTGGTCGACCGACGTGCACAGAATTGTGCACGTTTGGCAGACTTGGGACGGTCGACCGTCCGGGTCGACCGAGTCTGAGAGCAGAGCTCTCTGTTTGTTTGGGTCGACCGGGGCGGTCGACCGGTAGCTGCCAACGGGCAAAAATTGACCGTTGGACGGTCGACCGTCCGGTCGACCGGCAGGGTTATTTTGGCAAAATCTGCTGCCAATGGCTAGTTTCCAGATTTGCCTATAAATACCCCATTTGCAAGAGTTTTTCTCTAAGATTTTTTGTGCGGATTTTTCCTTACTCTCTGGTGTTTTCATAGCAATCAAAAGAAGTTTTTGGTTTCAAATTGAACAATCTTTTTGGTGTTTTTATTAGGGTTTGAAAAATCAAAGAAAAGGGATTTTGGGAAAAGCTTTTGTTTGAACTTCACTATCTTCATTTCTATTATTTCCCAAAGATTTCTTTGAGTTGCTGGTTTCAAATCCCTTGGTTTTCTCCACACTTGAGCTAAAATCTACTATCTTTTCTATAGGATTTTTGTGTGGGAGAAAGAAATTGTTTGTGGTTGTTGCTTGAAACCACTAAGTAGAAAGAAGTTGTTTGTGGTTGTTGTTTAGACCATCAAGTTAAAAACCCAATCTTTATTTGGCTTTGTGCCTTGGGTTGTATCCCTCAAGTTGTGAGGTGATCCTTGTGTTTGCTTTGTGCTAATCCCTCGGGTTGTGAGGTGATTGTTTTGTTGGATTGGAGCTTGCCTCAAGGAGGAGGTTGTTGTTGTAAAGAGAGGAGTTGGGTACTCCTTGTGAGAGTCCTAGGTGGACTAGCTAGTGGATTGGAAATCCTTCGTGTGTCGAAGGCGGGGATGTAAAGCTGGGTGCTCGAACCTCGAAACATATCTTGTTGTTTGCGCTTGATCCATTGACTCTCTCTCTATCTCTCTCTTTACTTTGTGCCTTGCAAATTTTCATATTGTTCATTCATGATTGCTTGGCTTGGTTGTGTGTGCATCATTTGTTGATTGCACTTGAGTGTATTGCATTTAGTTTTCAAATTCTACATTGAGTTGACTAGATTAGCATAATCACCTATTCACCCCCCCTCTAGGTGATCTTTCAATTGGTATCAGAGCTAGCGCTCCTGATATTTAGGTTTAACCACCTAGGAGTGAGATCTTGGTTTGCTAATCTTTATTTGCATTGTTCATTTGCACTCATTTAGTTTGCTCTCATGGATAGCCCTCCTATGTTTGACCATATTAGACTTGATGCTTGGAAGGCCAATATGAGTAGCCATTTGAAAAGACTACGACATCTAGTTTATCAAGCCTCAACTATGGATTCATTCCCTAATAGTAGCAAGTATAAAAAGGCTAATGCATTAGCACTTAGAACACTTAAAGCATCTCTTAGTGAACATCTTTTACCGGTGTTTGATCGTTATGACTCGGCTTTTGTAGTTTGGAGCTTATTGACGTCTCCCGAGCTTCCAAGGATTATCAACAAGATGAGGAGATCTAAGAGAGAAAAGTCCGAAGAGCATTGCTTCATGGTCCAAGGGAAAAACTCCCTTGAGGTACAATCGGATTCTCAATTAGATAATAGCTCTAGTTCCTATTGCCATGGTTGTTTTGAAGTTCAAACTTTAAATTTGGAACTTGCTCAAAAGCTTGAAAATTTATTGGAAAAACACAATCTTTTGAAAGAGGACAACCTTGTTTTGAAAAATGAATTAAAGGATTTGTGTTCTAATTTTGAATCCGTTTTGCAAGAGAAGAAAGAGATCACTAGTGAACGTGACTCACTAAGATCTCAACTAGACCTTGCCCTTAATGAGATTGAAGTTTTGAAAAGCAAAAATGATTGTGATGATGTTGTGAAGCACAATGAGATTTTATCTTCAAAATTGGATTTTACTTTTAAAGATAACCTTTCTTTGAAAAATAAAATTGATTCAATTACAAAAGAATTGGATTTAGTTTTAAAGAAAAATGAATCTTTGAAAATTGATATTGATTCTCATGTGTGCCATGCTAGTATACCTTCTTCTTCTTCTTGCACACCAATTGCATGCCCCACTTTATCTTCCTCTATTAAAAATGATATAAATGTTTTGAAGAAAAGTGTTGAATGTTTGGGCTCCACTTTGAGCCAATGCACATTGAATCATTCACGTTTGGAAACCTTGGTTCGCAAGAAACAAGGTCCATCTTTGCATGCACACTCTACACGGCATACACATGCTTTTCACGGACACAACCATAACATGTATGCTTATGTGTACACATGTACACATTGTGGTCGAAAAGGTCACCTTGCTAGATTTTGTTATGATCGTGTTTATCATGAAAATTTAGCAACTAATTTTGTTTGGGTGAGAAAAGAAACTAACCCCTATGGACCCAAAAGAAAATGGGTACCAAAGACCACCTCTATGCTTTTTGATGTAGGTGGGAGCTCTCGCATCACGTGAGAGTATTGGTGCCTTGAGGTGGATGCGTTCTAAGCCTAAAAGAGAACCATTTGGATGCTTCACTCTCAAGGAGATTTGGTGGGAGGACCACCGTGGTTTGGAGAACTAGAGATGCACCTTCATGAGTTTTGGTATCATTCTCTAACTCCCATTTTATTTGCATGCTTTTCATGTTCATCTATTTATAGCATGTCATGGTTTATAGTTCATTATGCCTATGCCATGCTTATTAGAATAGTGATATACATGTTTAGTTACTTGAGCACCCATGTTTTATATGGATCTATATTTAGTGTTCTCACCTTATTTAAACTAACATGTATGCCCTAGATCTAATGCACATGCATATGCATTATGACCATTTGGATGTTTATGATTTTTGTGCTTGTTGAATCATGTTTCATTGTTTCATGATTAGTATGATATTTGCCATGTTTATTAGACTTATGCTTTACATGATTAGTTGTTGAGACACCCATGTTTAGTATGGACCCATATTTTGTGTTCTCCTTATGTTTTAGCTATCATGTTAATCATAGATCTAATACACATGTCTTTGTCATGCTAATCATATGGTTGACTATGACTTTTTGTTTTAATGATTCATGTTTTGATAAATAACTTGTGTTGTAATAGCTTAACATTGGTGATGTGTTGTATGATTTCTAATTTTGCCACATGTTTTGATGTTTATAGGCTATTATATATTTCTTGATTCTAATAGCATGTGGATGTTCTTCATGATCATTTTTATGTCTTTCATGATTGATTTGTATCCCATTTTATGCTTCATGTTTTGACTACTTGCTTGAATGATAAGTTTTCATTAAGACTAGGATTTATACTTGTACAACTAGTGAGCTACAAATAGACCTTTATATATGTTTGTGCTTGAACGCTCATTTGTATTCACTTGATGTACTAGTATAGTCTAGTTTTGATGATTCTTGCATTTGACTTGTATTCATCATTTTACTTATTTTGTTTTAACTTCATGTATATGTCCATCTTGTCCAAACTATTGATTATACATGTACATTCTTGAGCCACGTGCCTTCATGCATATATCTTTGTGGACTCTTTGTATTTGGATATGTATGTATACTTTAGTTTGTATTAAACATACATATGCCTTGAAGATTAAATAATTTAGATGATTTTTATGTTTTCATGTTTTCTTGTTTCAAGGAATTTTGAGCTTAATTGAAAATTTCATAATGCCATGTCACACATTACTTGTACACTCACCATTTTTAAAATATTTCTCATGAGTATGTTTTCATGAGCTTGTATGGACTTTATTGAATATTGAATGTTTTAAGTGCTATGTGATTTACATGTGTTTTATGAAAATTATTTTTTGTTGTATTCCTTGCTTAAAGGATTTCGTACTAGTTTAAAAGATTTTCCATTTAACTAGTTACGGTATTCTTCATTTGGTAGAGTTTTTCAAACAAAGCTATTTTCAAATCTATTTTTGAAAACCCCTACCCTTGACGGGAGGTTGGATGAGAGTCCATGCCCTGTATGTTTATATTGAAAAATTTTTTTAAACTTGTGCATGAGATGGGAGGATTAGTTATATGAGATATACATTTGATATTATTGTTATTTTAATTGGTATCATTGAATTCTTTCAATTGGTATCAATCTTGACATTTCTTGTATACTCATATGTGTGTGTGTATGTATGCTTCATTCCAAGAATATCAATTTCTATTGGTATCTATTTTTCATACATATATATGTTTTATTTGTGCTTATTATGTCCCTATATCTTTAAGCACAAAATCTTGTTTATGCTAGTGCTTGAGCTTCAATTTTGTTTCAATTGATTACTTTTAAATTGGTATCAAGCCCATGCATCATTTTAGTTGGTATTTCATAAAGGGGGAGAAAATTTAATTTTGTCTTTCAATTGGTGATTTTTCAATTGGTATTTGTTTCCCACTCCCTTACTTTATGATTGAAAATTTCAAATTGGTATCATATGTTTAATATGAAAATTATTTACAATTGGTATCAAAATTTTGTTTAGACATTCAAAATTTATTATGTTTAATTACAATTGATATCAAGATGTTTCATGTGTTTTTTCTTAAAATTGGTATCAATATTTTTTGTTTGTTTCCTTTCAATTGGTATCAAGATGCTATTCTTTGACATATTTTCAATTGGTACCTTAATTGATTGTCACCTCTAATTGACTTTATTTTTGTTTTAGACAAAAAGGAAAATATTATTTTTTATTGATTCATTATTTCGAACAAAAAGGGGGAGAAATATTTATTGATTTTTCAATTGATTTGGCTTTGCTTTTACCCCTTATTGAAGATTGACTCTTTGTATTAAAAGGAGAGAAGATTTTGTTTTGTTTTGGTTTTTACCCCTTTGTTGATGATTGACAAAAAGGGGGAGAAGAATTTGGGTTTATATATGCATGTTTTTGTTTTGCATATATTAAGTTTAATTTAGTTTAATTTTAATTGGTATCTAAAGCATGTTTTGTAATTGGATATTTTGTAATTGGTATCTCTAGAGTGTAATTGGTATCTAGAGTATGTTTTGTTTTAAACATTTCATTGGAATTGGTATCTAGAGCATGTTTTGTTTTTGAACATTTCATTGGTATCTAGAACCCCTTATTGTTTATGCATAGATATGCATGTTTCATGATTCATGTTTGAGAGCCTTCATTGCATATTCATTATGTTTATTTGGTTATGCATGAGTTAAGGGGGAGCTTCTTTGAAGCTTAACTTTAATCCATACATATATAACTCCATGAGTTTTGTCATCATCAAAAAGGGGGAGATTGTTGGCCCAAAGGCCTTCCACTCTAGTTTTGATGATGATTAACTCATGTAGTTATGTGTACTAATAATCTTGTGATTTTAGTTTCAGATCATTAATCAAGTTATTAGTTGGTGAAAGCTTCCACACAGCTTTCACATGTTGATTCAAGAGCCCGAGCGTCAAAGATCATATATAGCACTTGCTCGGTGGATCAAAGAGTTTTAAATCGAGTCGGCTTAGAGATTGCGCTCTACAAGAAGACTTCGGTACCATAGTTTAGTTTTGTGTTTAGATCCAAATTTGTAAAGATTAGAATAGTATGATAATGCTCAAGTTCACAACACACACGTTTCATGTTTTGAATATTGGTTTTCGGTTTTTCGGTTTTAAGTTTAACCGATCTTGGTTTGCATGAATAGATAGATTCAAAATAAGTTTACATGGTTTAATGTATATATGATTTGTCCTATATACATATATGCTTTAATTTCCTAGACAAACTTAGTTTTGACTTTCATATTCATGTGTTTTATGTTTTGGTATGTTTGTCAGAACATATTTTGGAATTAATGACAAAAACTATGATATATATATGTTACATGTATATTGGATTTCTATCCATATGCATCATGCTTCAAAGTGTTTAAATATCATGTTTTTGTATTTGGAAGAGTTTTGGACAAAACGTATTTTCTATTCAAAATCCAAGTTTTAGAAAATACAGTTTTTGGTTTTTGGTAAAAATGATAAGACATAAAAATAGTTCATATTGATTGATATTTGAGCTAAACTTTTTACCACATGTTTATATATCAATGCAAAATGATAAAACTATTTTTGGTGATTTTTAGAAAAGATAAAAGAATTTTTAAAACATGTTTTTAATTCTATTTTATGTTCCAGGCTTCACCAGTCGACTAGTCTTCTGACCAAGTCGACTTGGCTGAAGTCGGTCGACCGGATCGGTCGACCGACGTGCACAGAATTGTGCACGTTTGGCAGACTTGGGACGGTCGACCGTCCGGGTCGACCGAGTCTGAGAGCAGAGCTCTCTGTTTGTTTGGGTCGACCGGGGCGGTCGACCGGTAGCTGCCAACGGGCAAAAATTGACCGTTGGACGGTCGACTGTCAGGTCGACCGGCAGGGTTATTTTGGCAAAATCTGCTGCCAACGGCTAGTTTCCAGATTTGCCTATAAATACCCCATTTGCAAGAGTTTTTCTCTAAGATTTTTTGTGTGAATTTTTCCTTACTCTCTGATGTTTTCACAGCAATCAAAAGAAGTTTTTGTTTCAAATTGAACAATCTTTTTGGTGTTTTTATTAGGGTTTGAAAAATCAAAGAAAAGGGATTTTGGGAAAAGCTTTTGTTTGAACTTCACTATCTTCATTTCTATTATTTCCCAAAGATTTTCTTTGAGTTGCTGGTTTCAAATCCCTTGGTTTTCTCCACACTTGAGCTAAAATCTACTATCTTTTCTATAGGATTTTTGTGTGGAGAAAGAAATTGTTTGTGGTTGTTGCTTGAAACCACTAAGTAGAAAGAAGTTGTTTGTGGTTGTTGTTTAGACCACCAAGTTAAAAACCCAATCTTTGTTTGGCTTTGTGCCTTGGGTTGTATCCCTCAAGTTGTGAGGTGATCCTTGTGTTTGCTTTGTGCTAATCCCTCGGGTTTGAGGTGATTGTTTTGTTGGATTGGAGCTTGCCTCAAGGAGGAGGTTGTTGTTGTAAAGAGAGGAGTTGGGTACTCCTTGTGAGAGTCCTAGGTGGACTAGCTAGTGGATTGGAAATCCTTCGTGTGTCGAAGGCGGGGATGTAGAGCTGGGTGCTCGAACCTCGAAACATATCTTATTGTTTGCGCTTGATCCATTGACTCTCTCTCTATCTCTCTCTTTACTTTGTGCCTTGCAAATTTTCATATTGTGCATTCATAATTGCTTGGCTTAGTTGTGTGTGCATCATTTGTTGATTGCACTTGAGTGTATTGCATTTAGTTTTCAAATTCCGCATTGAGTTGACTAGATTAGCATAATCACCTATTCACCCCCCCTCTAGGTGATCTTTCACATTAGTCTTTCTCTTCTTGGTACACATGTCATTAAGAAACTTAGTATAGGAAGGGACTTGTTGGATGGCATCATGAAGTGGCACATTTATCTTCACTTGATTAAATATCTCAATTATCTTGTTCATGTGTGAATTTTGCTTGTTGTTTTTCAGCCTATTAGGAAATGGTACTATACGCTGGTGCACCTGACTGATTAACTTATCTTTTTCAGATTCGTCAGAATTGGAAGGATTTGAATTAGATGAGGTGAATGCTTGATTGTGGTTGTGTTGAATGGGATTGGTTGGCGTTGACACTTGATTATCAACTCTCTTTCCTGACCTTAATGTATGAACAGCATTACATTGATTTAATGAATGATCCTCAGCCAAATGAGCTTGTTGAGAATTTCTAGGATTGGTTATTGGCTGACTAGGCAGGGTACCCTTCTGTCTCTCATTCTGTGGAGTGGCTAGTTGGCTCATTTGAACCTCTAACCTCTGTATAGTTTGCATGAGAAAATCTTAGTTTTTCATGTATCTTTCCATGTTTCTTTCAAAGTCAGTCATTCTCCTTTCTAGTTGAGGATTCTGGAAGGAGGATTGTGGAGCTTGGTTGGGAAAGTTTTGTTAATAGTTTGAAAAGTTAAGTGGATGGTTAGGAGAATTATTATGGAAATTAGAAAAGTTGGTTGATGATTGGAAGAATTATTGGCATGATGGAAGCGGCTAGCATGATTTGATCGTGAATGGTCATTGTTATTTTGGCTCCATGAGAAATTAGGGTGATTTCTCCGGCCAGGATTGTACGTTGGTGCGTAAGGATTATTGTTCGGCCCTGAAAAGGCCGCATTCATCGGTTCATGGTATTGTTGCTGAGCCTGAAACACAGGGCACTCCTCGAACAGATGATTCATGACTTGACAGTAAGTGAAATCCGGAGTTGGAAATTGATTTGGGCTGACTTGATTGACTGGATTTGGTTCCTTCATTTCTAGAGCTTCCAGTCTTCTTACTAGGTTAGCTAACTTAGCCTCATTAGCGATGGATGATTCGATAGAATGGAGACCTCCTTTTGAAAAGATGGAGTTTGGATTCCTAGATGTCTCACTAGTAGGTTCCCATTGGATGGTCTTTTCAGCTAGGTTTTCATACAAATTCCATCCTTCATTTTTATCCTTCTGCAAGAATCCCCCTTGGCACATACTTTCTAAGAGGGTTTTGGTAGAATAGTCTAACCCGTCATAAAGAATTTGGCATTATCGTCATTTCTCTATTACATGATGTGGACATTGGACAAGGAGGTCTTTAAAGCGTTCAAAGTACCTCCAGAACGGTTTACTCGGTTCTTACTTGAATTGCATGATTGTCTTCCTAATGAGAGCGGTCTTATGAATTGTATAGAACTTCTTCAAGAAGACCTGATGAAACCATCCCAAGATGTGATAGAACCGGCCGCTAAGCTGTAAAGCCATTTCTTTGCTAGGTTCTTGAGAGCGAAAGGGACAAATCTTAACCTAATAGCATCATCTACAAGGTGTGAAATTTTCATCATTAGACATACTTCCTCAAATTCTCTTAAAAGAAGTAAGCATCTTCGGACTCTAAGCCATGAAACTTGGGGAGTGTGTTGATGAATTGAGGCTTGAGCTTAAAATTGTATTCGCCAGCCAATGGAAGTAGAATGCAAGATGGAAGTGAGGTTCTAATAGGATAGAACCTTTCCTGCAATGATGTTGATTGAGCCATTACCGGATCTAGTCTTGATTAAAACTTGGGTGGTGATGTGTTTCTAGTCAACCTAGATGAATTAGGATCTCTTGACCACACTTGTATACATAAACACAATCATAATCATAAACAAGTTTACCAACAGTCAACAAGAGTAATCAACCGAGCCTAGTCTAAGGTAACCTCGACCTAGACAACTCCTAACTGGTTGATTGTCAACAGGAGGTATAATGTAGACTTTGACCATAAGCTAATCAGCCAGGTCAGGGCAAGATTGGTGGGAAGTTATCCGTCAAAGACGTTCCTTAATTAAGTAACCACCAACCTTCAGGCTTTCGTCCCTCAATCCCCTTCCTAGATACTGATTTGACAGGAGTCAAATTCCAACACCTTCCCCCTTAGGATAATTTCCTAGTGAGTTCGAGATGTCCCTAAGGCCAACGTCTATCAGATTTTACTTAGGCTTAGGTTGTGTGTGCTTGGAGATGGTTTGTGGGCTAAGGAAGGGTAATGACTTCCCCACCTTATCTTGAATTAGGTTTTGCCCTTAGAGTTAATTGTGCAAAGTGTGAAAGATATAAAAAAGTAGCATTCACAAGCAAATATCACCCAAGAATGTTTCCTAAACTATATGCTATGCATACGTACTTTGTCTCCAGCTCTCTTCAACAGTAATTGTAAAATAAACATAATTAGACAAATGCCTGGAATGCAAGTCTAAACGTTTTTTAAGCAATTAACAATCACTCAAATTACTGTTGGATTAAAACAGGGATGGTGGATAGCAGAAATAGTAAGAATATAACGTACAAAAACTTAATTTTTTTGCGAGCAACATGTCCTGCAAAAAAGAGTTTTAGTAGTCCAATGAAATTTTTAACTTTGCAACGCAATTTCTTGAAATTTTGTTTCCTACTTTCGAGAGTAGGGGCACAGAATTTGCAAGTCTTCTCTAGCAAAGCTTAAATGCTAGATCTGAATCTTCAAGTCCCTGAAACAACACACCACACTCGTTAAAAAAACAAATACACCGTTCCCTCCCCGGCAACGGCGCCAAAAATTGATTTCTAAAATGAAAGAACAATCAAAGAGTTAAGAAATCACCGTGTAGCTTGTGTCTAACGGTCGTGTCCACGAGGAGGAATGCGATGAAAGCTTTTCGGTGTTTCGTTTAATAACAAAGAATTATGCTCATTTTTTTAATTGAAAAGAGAATGGAAAGAAGGAGATGATTAAAAGAGAAATTGTAACTTTAGATAAGGCTTTAGAGAAGGTTAAAAAAGCTCGAAAATTGTTTGGTTGATTTTAATAAAGAAGAAATCTAGGCTCACTATCTCACTACTCAACCGTTTATTCTTCTATTGAAATCCTTAGTGCCTCAACCTGATTATAGGCCAAACTTAAGGTTGACTTTAGAAAGTTTGAAGTAAAGCATATAAGATGGTTGGAAAAGTTCACTCTTTTCTTTAAGAAACCGTTTGAATCGAATGTTAAATCATCAAGAAGTCAAGTATGAGATAAAAACAAGTTCAAGAGACGTTCTTAAAAGGAGTAAGAGTTTAAAAATCCAAACCCATTCTCATGTACCTTCAAGAACACTTTCAAGAAGAAAGGATTTAAGTTAGGCATGCAAATGATTCATTGGATCTTTTTCATTAAAATCAGAAGAGAAGAAGAATTGGAGAGAGGTACAATAGTGAGCCCAGAAAATCGATTTAGCTACTCATGAAAGACAAAGAAAAATGCAAGTAATAACGCAAGACATACCATAAATGAGTGAAAGAAAAAGTAGCTCGATTTTTGTATTGATGTCACTTCAATCTTCAAGTACAAGCACTCAATTCCTCTCTCTCACAAGTATTTGTACTGAACTACAAATTGCAGAACAAAAATACAACTTTTGTACTATCTAACAAAGAGCCTGAACCTTAAGGTATAAACAAAAATTCTAATCCTAGTTTTCACTCCTTTTTGCTCTGTTGAAACTGGTATTTATAGGAAAAAACAGAGGGGGGAGATCCTGAGAAGATTGGGGGAGCAAACGCTCCCCCAACTGACACAACAAAGCCACGAAAACGCGGCTAGGGCCGCGTTTCCGCGGCCCTGGTGTGTCCAGTTGGCCACATCCAATTGGGTGGCTCTCCTGGTTTAGTGATTCTCCTGTATCTTCTTCTGCTTTTCTCGTTTCTGCTCTAGGATTTGACGAAACAGCCTTTGATTGTTGGCTTCAACCGTTTGATTTGGGAGGATTCTTTTCAATCGGTTTTCAACCTCTCTGATATGCCAAGATTTTGCCCTGATTCTTTGATTTCGAATTTATTCTGAATTAAATCAGAATTTGGGGGGCTTTTGGGCTTGTTTCTCTTTCCTTTCTTTTAGCAATTTGGGCCTACATTAAACAAAGAAGAAGAAGACTTATTAATAGGATTTATTAGCTAAAAAGTATGGTAAGGTGACAATGTATATGCAAAATATGTGACTGATCTGTATATTGGATTCTATCCATGTACAATATGCTTCAAATTTATTTCAATATCATGCTTTGTATTTATACATGTTTTGAAAAAATCGGATTTTCATTTCAAAGTTTGGTTTTTGGAAAATACCGATTTTGGTTTAAAGCCTAATTTCTATATCACAAAAATGGTTCAAATAGTTAGTAATGTGTGTTGAATTTTAGTCACACATATTTGTATTTTAAAGATCTTATAAGAACTTATTTTTGTGGAATTTATGTGATTTTATGAGATTTAATTGAAGATAAAAAGACAAGTTTTTAATCCCTTAAAACCCTTGCCAGACTCTGCTGGTGGTCGACCGGACGGTCGACCGTCACGGTCGACCGATGTGCACGAGGAGGTGCACATGGCTAGCCACTTCGGCCGGTCGACCGCGCGGTCGACGGACTGAAAGCACCCCCACTCTCAGGTGGGGGCCGGTCGACCGGGTGGTCGACCGTTGGCTTTGGCCCGGTCGACCGCGCGGTCGACCAGAGACACAACGGTCATAAAAATGACTGTTGGCCGATCGACCGGGCGGTCGAGCGGAAAGGCATTTCTGCCTTTCCAGATTGCCAACGGCAGAATTTTTGAAGGCTATAAATATGTCTTCTCTTGAGTTGTTTTGCATAAGTTTTTAGAGAGCAATTTTCCCTACCTTTGCAAGTATTTAACAATAATTTTTTAAAAGAGTTTTGGGCTTAAATATTTCATCTTTATTTGTTTTAAAAAGGGTTGGAAAATTCAAAGAAAAAGAGTAGTCTTTGGGAATTGTTTTGTTCTTCATTTCTATTTAATCCTAGAAGTTTTTCCAAGTATTTTTTTTGTGATTTTGATTTTCAAACTCTTTATTTTCTAACACTTGAGCTATCATATCTATCCTATCTATTAGGATCTTGTTTTGTGAGGAAAATTAGTTTGTGGTTTTTGAGATCGCTAAGAGTTGTAAACCTTCTTTGTGTTATCGTTATCCCTCTTGTGTAGAGGTGATTGTGGAGGAGTGTTTGAGTTGATTGGTATCCCTCTAGTGAGAGGTGATTGTGGAGGTTGTATTTGGTTGTGTTGGTATCCCTCTAAGTGTAGAGATGATTGTGGTGGTGTTAGGCTTTGAGCCTTATCCCTCTATTGTGAGGTTGATTGTTGTTTGACTAAGTGCCCATCCCTATAAGTGTAGAGGTGATAGTTATTGTGCCTTACCTCTTGTGAAGAGGTTGTGTTTGTTGGAGAGAGGAGTTGTGTACTCCTAATTTGTATTACCCAAATCCTTAGTGGAGGTTCCCTATGTGGGAAGTCCTGTGTAGACGATACAGTGGAAATGCTTCTGTGTAAGGCGGGGACGTAGAACAGTGGCTCAAACCTCGAAACATATCTTTATGTGTGCGATTGATCCACTATCTCTAAACTCTCTCTTATATTGTGCCTTGCATTATTTCATATTGTTCATATCATACTTATATGCTTGGTATTATTTGTGTGCCTCACTTGTGTTGAACCAAGAGAGCTTTACATAGCACCTCAACTCTTATTTAGAGAAATTTAGAGGAGATAGTCCAGAACCCTTCACTGGGAATCCGGCTACACTCTTTGGTTACACTAAGTGTGTTGCAATTTGTTTTTAATTCTGCATCATTCATTAGATTAGCCTTACACCTATTCACCCTCCCTCTAGGTGTACTTTCAATGTTAGGATTAGTGAATCTCTCACGCCTTCCATATACTAGGCCATCATCTCCAAATTCGTCATACTGATAAGTGAGATTGTTGAACTCCTCATGGGAGAAGTCATCAATTTGGGGATGTCGCAGAGGGTAGTTTGATAGTGTAGGGTATTGATATGGGTGACATGGGGGTGGTTGATTTGGGTGTATAGATATGAAGGTGGTTGATATGGGGATGATAGTAGTGGAGGTAGTTGAACCGGTGGTGGTTGAATTGGAGGTGGTTGGTTTAGTAGTGGGGGTTGTGGATGAGGATTACCTGATGGTGGTGGAGGTGATGGAGGAAGATTGTTCGATGAACGTTCACACCCGCTTCGGTACGCACCATCGGTAAGGCTTCGATCATCGAATTTGAGAGATAGCCTATTGATTTCTTGGACCGTACTGCCCATGGTTAATTAAAGAGCGCCAGGTCTCCTTTCAATAGCGCCTACTGCTCATCGTCATCTCTGGCTATTGTCGGAACGTTTGCCGAAGCTTTGATACCACTTGACGCAGACGGGGGAGTGAGGAAGATGACCGACGCGGGTTAGATCTCGTTTTAGCGCTGACGAACCCTGAAGAGATCTCCAGGTAGGGTAACTACTTGACTTCACGAGCAAGAATGACCCGAATCCACAAGCCCAAAAAAAGAACAGCTCGAATCCACGAGCAAATATGAGGGGAAAACTCAAAAGTTTATTGATAAAAGTTGGATTCTCAAAATAAAGAGTACAAGAGGCTTATTTATATGCTTACAATAAATCATATTCTATCCATGAAAACTAAATGCAAAATAAAGAAAGAAAGTTCAAAATAAAGAAAGTGTAAAATCTATCAGAATTTATATTTGGAACCCAAAACAGAATCCTAGCCAAACTAAGATACTATGTTACGTAATTGGGTTGTCGACAGCTGAAGGGTGCTGTCGACAGCCAAGGAAAAAACTGACAAGCCCTAACTTTCGGGAAAAGTCTATCGACAGTCCAAAAGAATGGCTGTCGACAGGTCAAGTTATTTGACATGTCTGTCTTGCCTTATTCTTTGATCTCCTACATCATAACTCCGTCATAGGAAAGGAGTGCAGAGAGTCCAGGCTCAAAGTCGGAAATGAGGTGGAGAGAGAGCTTCATCAATAGCAATATAATTACTTTAATTACATCTAACACTATGCTTGAATTATGAATTTGAATCTCCTTGCATGCAAAAGATAGAGGAAATTTTGAATTAGAAGAGATGATACATTGTTCATGATTTTTCCTTTCTTCACAATTCTGAGTTGTCTTCAACTTCTTTCTTCTTTCTTCAGACTTTGGAGGTGTCTACCTCTGTCAGATGCAGAAACTTCTCTCAAAGCCCTCAAGGACAACCACATCAAGAAAGAGCTCTTATATCCCATAATTTAATTATTTATCTGTTTGGCTTTTTTTTTTTTTTGGGAAACAGCGTTGGGGCCCACTTGGGAGCTGTCTAATGAAAAGCTCCAATGCAGGTCCTATGAACAATGCATTTTCACTCTTTTTCCAGCCCTCGTACTGCAACATGTACAAACCCAACTGTTTGCAGGTTCCACAAACCACTTTTTTGTTTCTGAAATTTTGACATCCAAACAAGTTTTGTAAAAAAAACCGTGAGGCCCAGGCGTGTTAGGCTTAACGACTCACATATCAAAACCCTCTTTCATGTTTCCTCCAAACAAATTCCTTAGCGAACATGCACCAACTGCTTATACCCAAACATTCGTACATCAACTTCATTCTGCTCGTCTACCTATAAACCAAACTGAAACATTGAAGTAGTTACAACTGTCAGACGAGCTCAAAAATTCTTTTGAAATATACATCTTGGCAAATGAAGCAAACGTTGCATCTCAAAGTTTCTCATAGTCCAGTTTCACATAGGCAGTAACAATGAGTTCCAAGGGGAATACAAGGCTACAAAGCTGCAAAGCAGAAAAGGACTGATTTTCTTAAACTCAAAAAACCATTTCTTTTACCTTGGCATAGATGACCAGCATTACAATGTAGGAACCAATGTCAAATGAATTTAATTTACAGCATATTTACATCAGATTTAATTCGTATACAAATACACGCACTGTCTTGCGTCCAACCCTAGCAAAAGATCAGGAAGGAACTACATTAATAATTTCGTGATGAGTTAAAAGGTTACAAAAACAGCAAATTTGGGTGGAGAGACTCTTTTCGGTAAAGAGA
Source organism: Agave tequilana (assembly GCA_038442645.1). NCBI lineage: Eukaryota > Viridiplantae > Streptophyta > Magnoliopsida > Asparagales > Asparagaceae > Agave > Agave tequilana. The sequence continues at coordinate 45,264 of JAVJIF010031947.1, read as the reverse complement.
AATTACAGGGTTATTTGTACCGTATCATGTCTCTTGGCTGAGATCAGAACTCCGACTTCAAAAGCTTTATTCTAGGCTTAATGTTGACGCAGTCGAAAGGGTTCTCTTGCTCAACATGAATATAATCTCTTGTTTTCAACACCTGTGAATGGAAAAGAAACTGCAAATGTCATATCAAAATTTCAAGGATCAAGAATCTGAGAACTCAATAGTTACACAGTACAACCAGCTTTGATTTCTTTTTCCCAAAATCACATTTTCCTGCGTTGTGTTTACAAAGTCATTGGTACACACAATCTTATTATTGAAGTTTTAAAGAGAGCAGTATACATGGCAGAGGACAACTTTATGTGACTTAAAAACCCAAGAAACTCATGTTTCAAAGAGTTAAATAAAATAGAAAATACTGCATAAGAACAAATGCTTTAAAAAGTCACAAAATACTTTACAAGAACAAGGGTGAAGTGTCTGATGCCAAATCAACCCAGAGCATCTTTCTTTCAGTTTAAATTGTGATAGAATACACTCACAAAAACCATTCATATGCTATACAGTAAATTCTACACCTAATACCACCAATAAAACCCAAGCATCAGATTGCAGGTGAAAAATCATAATCATATCGAAATGCCATATCCAATATTTATTTCCCAATTTAACTATAAAGAGTTAAATTTTTTAATTCTCTACCCATCAAGCATGAACGAAGGAACCCAAATCAGTCAGAACCAAGATATTAGGAATCGATAACTATATAATTCTTATTTTTTAATATAGGAGAAACATTCGCTAAATATTAACTCCAGGGAACTTGTGAAGGCCCAAGAAGATTGACGTACCAGAGTCTCGAAGAACATTCTAGATGCTTCTTTGCGACTTTTACCGGCTAAAAGATGATCAATAGCAACGGACTTCCTTCGACCCCAGATTCTTGATCAAACAAATTTTTCAGGTACCTTGCGACACCCCTATAAAGATTCACAAGCATATCAGATTCCTCAAGCACAGTGATGTTACCAACAGCAAACAACTAAAGAATTCAAAGCACAGTGTGTGTATGCGTATTTCATGCTTGCATGCAGGTGTGAGCTAGTAAAAGACGCACCTTGTGCGAGAAGACCACCCACTGTTCTCCAAAGACTGGCCCTCCTCGTTATTTGGTTCATCATTGTTGTTTCATCATCATACTCAACTTCATCATCTACATTTAAAAAGTCTAGTGGACAACAGAAAGAAAAACTAAGGTTAGAAACCACACAAAAGATTTCCATTATGGGGCTGTTTGGATTCAAGGAATCCTAGTGAAGTGAGGAAGTGGGGAAGTATAATTGGTCATTTCCCTATCTATCCAAACACCGGAAAAGGAAAATAAGAAAACTCCCATTTCCCTTTTTCATCTCTCTTTTACACAACCATTTTCTCACTTCCACAGTGCTACAGTTAATTTTGTGGTCATGTAAATCTCATTTATAATAAGTTATAGCATAAAACAGTTAATTTTTTGGTCATGTAAATCTCACTTGCATTCTAATTACAATCTATTTTTTATTTTTCTAATTAATTTTTATTTTAATATTATTTTGCGGTCAACTTTGTGGTCAACTTTTCCACTTCCACTTTTCATTACCATCCAAACACCGGAAACAACAAAACATTTTCCAAACCACACTTCCCAACAACCATCCAAACACCAGAAAACTTACTACTCATTTCCATTTTTCCTAAAGGAAATAAATCTTACTTCCTACTTCCTCACTTCACACCAATTCCTTAAATCCAAACAGACCCGGAAAGGACACATGAACACAAGAATATCCAGAATCAAGAACAGAATAAACTGATGGCATTTCATTATCCACACATTTTGCATTATTGGAATCAGAATGTTACAGACAATACATGATTGCCATATGTGCTACAGCATTCCATCTATGTCTAGCAAGTACAACATCTATGCTTTACAAAAAATTAAGGGAAAATTCACCCATCTATTATATAAACCACACTCTTTACTTTTCCAGCCTAAAAGGACTCGCCCATGTTTGCCACAGCAGCCTCATTCGTTACTATTTCAACCAGGTACTTATATTCTTGAATTGAAACACGCTAGCTTAAATAGGTATGCCAGCTTGGCTGAATCCATTATACAAATATAGCCACAATGCCCAAGATTTCAGTAGAATTTGCATCTTGGAATATTGGATGGAAAGCCCAAGCTAATTTAATTAAAAAAAATGCAATCTACATTTATTTGAGTAAGAGTGAAGAAGAATCAAGTTAAACAATATTCCACAGCAATGAGATGCCCACAAACTAAAACAGGAAAGCCTACACCTATTATATAAATGTTATTGAGGTAAGAGAGAGGAATAAATTATCTGCCAGACGAAACAATGCCCTAAATGGCAACAAGGAAACTACAAATAAATGTGAATTTTCCATTAAGAGTATGAAAAATACTAAAAAAATTACGAGTTTCATATTAAATGTCATGGAGGATCAGCTTCTCCACAGACCAGGAAAACATAGAGACAGGAGTTAATAAAAGGCATAAATCTAGATTAAATAAGACAACATTTTGAAAACTTGCCACTTGGTCATCTGGTTTCACATTTAGGCTTCAGCAGTCTGAGGCATTCTTGCCAAGCAAATAGACAGGAAAGTAAGAAAGTAAGAATAAAGGAGCTTGAACAGTCCTTCTGGACCACTTAAGCAGGAAAATGTAGAAAATCAAATTGAAAAAAAAAAACGGAAGGAGAAAAAAGAAAACGAAAAAAACATTGTGCAACTGTGATCTAAAAGTCAGCAGCCTGAGGCATTCTTGCCAAGCAAATAGGTAAGAAATTAAGAAAGTAAGAATAGAGGAGCTTGAACGGTCCTTCTGGAACACTTAAGCAAGAAAAGGTAGAAAATCAAATTGCAGAAAAAGAGGAAGGAGAAAAAAAGAAAACGAAAAATACATTGTGCAACTGTGATCTAAAAGTCATGGAAGATAAAAGGTTTGCTGGCAATCTCAATTATCACAACTTAATGTACATCTAGACCTCAGGACATGTGTTTTACCTGAATTACGTTGTTACAAGATTTAATTCCTTTAATATTTCTTGCAGAAAAATCATCTAACAGGGTTATAAAAATGGATTTCAGGAAAACTACTACTGTATGTAATGAATACTATAGCTTGAAAGTCTTCTACATCAAATGATGTCTGGTGCATTGCCACTATGGTAAGCTGGTAGCTTGCATCATTTATGGACCATGGTAAATAAGCTTTGAAAATATTAATAGTTAAATTAAAAATTAAAATGATAGTTAAATAGGTACTTTCAAAATGAGAGTTCTTTTACCTCAAGCAAGCCTTCCCATACTTAAAATCCTTTTCAACCAATTATGAATTTGGCGTTATTATAAAGGCTGGCTTGGATCAAACCCTACTTTCAAAGTTCCCATTTCCCACTATATGCAGTAAAGGTGTGAGTGCAAATAGGGTTGGTTTTGGCCCACTAACCCGAAGATGGGTTGGGCTTGGGTTAGGATTTTGAAAACTTAGGACGAGCTTGGGCTTAAAACTTTCAACCCGAGTTGAACTTGGGTTGGGCAGGCATTGACGCTTAACCTAACCCAAGCCCAACCCAAACCCAAAGTGAGCTTTTCCAAGCCAAGCCCAACCAGATCCAACTCAATAATAATAATAATATAATGATATTATAGAAATGCTTATAATAATACAACTTTATTGTATTTTTTTAAATCTTGTTTTGTATTTTTAAACTATAAAAGACTACATAAAAGAATTATAAAATACAATTACATAAAATCATGAGCAACACTCTTTATATAGACTCCATATAATACCAAATCTACTTAATTATACTCAAATTATGACTCATAATATTATTAGGAGACTATATGATGTGAAACGGTGATGCGTGTGAATCAGAAAAAAAACAAAACTTCGCTATGTTTCACCAACTATACGATCTTGGGTAGAAAAATAGTTAAAACTAATATGTAAACAAATGAATTTTAACAAAATGTGCAGTTGCAGTCGTATTGTTCTAAATCTAAAATAAAATGATGCAAAATACTAGTTCTGATGGGAAAGCTTGTAAACTCAATGCATATGATTAGTAAACTCAGGGCAAACAGAATCTCACAGCCTCACGATTTAGTGGCAATAGATATAATCGATTAGATAGTAGAGACGAAAATCAAACTTAGAAATAAATAGACTGTGTAAAGAAAAGTTACCTACTAAGGATCACAAAGATCTCAGTGATCTGTAGAGGATGCCGGTGTGTAAATCTCGTCACAATCGTAACGCCTCAAAAATCAACTGAACCGGGCACTGGATGTGGAAATTACGGATTGAAAAACTAAGGTGATAGTCTTAACGGATCTGTTTCCTGTTCTGAACCCATTCTGGTACTATAGCAGTGGGTACGAGTTTATTGTAGCATGCAGGTACAGTAACTTAAACTCGTTTTTTCTTTCTCCTTTTGAACGCGGGTCAGGTTGGCTTGGATCTGAATCCCAACTTGACCTTTCTTCTCCTCATTCGATCTAGCAGCACAGATGCTTCGACGGTGGTTGTGGGTGGGCGGTGATGCTTGGCGGAGCACGAGGATGAACGATACAGCAGCGAGGAAGATGGTGCAGACGCTCGACGCTGCCGTGCGCAGGATGGCACGTCGGAGGTCGTGCAGAGCTCGTTTCCAATGACATCGCTGGTTGGTTGCGAGGAGGGAGAGTGGAAGGGCGGTGATTGTAGTCGACAGAGGGGCGGAGGAAGATGAGGACAAAGGAGATAGAGAAAGCGGTGATGGAGTGTTGGGTTCTCGTGCTCGGCGACGGTGCTCGATAAGGAAGAGAAGACGGGGATGGAGTGACGGCAGTGGTTTGTGATGTGAAAAAAAAAAGAGAAAAAGGGACAGCGGGTTGGTTCTCTGGTGGTGGGAAGAGTACGAGAGAGAGAGAGAGGGAGAGAGATTATGAGAGATAGTGGACAGGGTTGGCGACGCACTGGGTGAGAAGAGAAGAGAAAAAGGTAAGGGAAATTAGGGTTTTTGAGTAAAATTAGGAATTAATCCTAAAAATGATATGAGAGAATACAAAATTTCATACATTTTTTTAAATTCTTTATTATCTCCAAGTCTAAAACATGAGTTTATTAATAGACTTACAAATTTTGAGTTCTCAAACCACAACAGATGTGATACTAAACAAAAGACCAACTAAAAAAATAAAATACAAATATAGGAAAATACAAAATAGAGTTTCATGTCTTCAACTGTAAATTGGTGTGCTTTTTTCCTTCAGCTACGAATGTCCGCATCATTCTCTCTGGATGTGAGAAGACTCAACCCTATCGAGTTAGTTGAAATAGTGATCCCCTGTTGTACTTGATCAATCTGCTTCAGATCACATCGATCTAATTGTGAATCAACAATTGATGTCCTTTCTTTCCAGCGGATCAAGTACCTATGAGTTCCCCCAGATTTGGTGGTGATAGTCTCATCCTCTAGAATTTTATCAACTCTCTCTGCTGTAATAAGATGAGTATTTGAGAGTGGAACAAGTGAGAGGCTCTCAAAAAATGGCTTAGGAGAGGGCTTATCAACCAATGGGCTACAATCAAAACCCTTGTAATTCACTAGATCATTAATATTGAAGGTACAACTAATGTCATAATTTCTAAGAAAATCTATAACATGGTATTAAAATTCAGTTTATTTAACATCTTGAAGAGTCCAGCACTGCGAATATGCAACATTTTAACAGTTCCCGAAGGAAATTATTTCGGATAAGTTCGAACTATCACATAATCGCCTGCATTAAAAGTTTTAAATATTTTTCTACTATAAGTTCGCAAAGTAGGCATCACATTCCTCTATTTATTTTTATCATTGATCTCTTAGTGTAGTTTGTGGACGTGTTTGTGTGATGTAAATGCAGATACAGACTCGAATACTTTATAGTGGAATAGTATCGACATTAAGGGGGAGAGCGATTTGCGGACAGGATATGCATGACTAGTGGAAGATAAAGGAGCAGTGACAATGGGAGGTGGAGAATGTGGGGTTGGCAACAAAATCAAAATGGATGCCTGCTTGGGCTGTCCAGTCTTAGGTCTCAAGGGTAGTAACTTAATTTGTTTACTCTCATGCTCAAATTGTCACATGTTGGATCAGTCGTAAATGGTGAAATTTTTGTCACACCAACATGGTCTACCTAATATGACTTGACCCACATTCATCGTGATCACATCACACTAGATCTTGTCTTTGTAACGATTGTAACGATTGAAATTGACTGAACATTGTTGTTTGACCTCAAATATCGTGGAATCAATCCATGACACTTTGAATGGGTGGGAGTGAGGTATAACCTCTAATCCAAGATTTTCACGGGACTTGGATGATATTGCATTGATACAATTTCCATAGTACACAATCACCTTACAATTCTTATTTTCAATTTTGGGCCTGTTTGGTTAAGGGTGGAAGTGAGGAAGCGAGGAATTGAGGAAGTGTTAATAATTCCCTTTGGAACTTGGGAATTGGTTAGTAAGTTTTCCGGTGTTTGGATATTGTTGGGAAGTGTGGTTTGGAAAATGTTTTGTCTTTTTCGGTGTTTGGATGGTAATGTGAAAGTGGAAGTGGAAAAGTTGACCACAAAGTTGATCGTAAAATAATACTAAAATAAAAATTAATTAAGAAAAATAAAAAATGGACTGTAATTAGAATGCAAGTGAGATTTACATGTTCAAAAAATTAACTGTTTTGTGCTACAACTTATTACAAATGAGATTTACATGACCACAAAATTAACTGTAACACTCTGAAAGTGAGGAAATGATTGTGTAAAAGAGAAAAGGAAAAGGAGTTTTCTTATTTTCCTTTTCCGGTATTTGGATAGATAGGGAACTGAGCAATTATACTTCCCTATTTCCTTACTTCCGTCCACTTCCTTGCAACCAAACAGCCCCTTTGATGAACGTGTGAAGAAACACTTTTTCTCCAATCATCCTTTTCAGCTAGTTGGGAGAGAACACATCTAATAACAGAGAAGTGAGTTGATGGTATTTGATTAATACAATCGAGACCAACATCATCACTTGTGGGCTTTATATCAGTTTCAGAATCTTCCCCCTCAAAGATATACACATCAGAGTCTGGTTCAGTAGCTTCGGTCGTTGTTCCATCTATTATGGTGATTCTGACGAGACACTAGCAACTAAGTGTCTGTAATCTTGGCATTTGTAGCACTTAATTGTGGAACTAACTTTGGAAAACTCGGGGCTCTTTTTAGTTTTCTCATTTAAGACTCTTACTTTTGATGTCATTCCTATGTGAAGGGGTTTGGGTACTAGACCTATTGGGTTGGGGAGATGTGAAAGATCTAGACACTAAGGCTCTATAATCATGACTCTTGAAGGTGTGGTTGGTCCTAACAGAATCTAAGACTTGGACTAACACATAGCTGCCTCTAACTTATTGATTCTTCTAGCTAACAGTTCAATTCGTAAAACATCTCTAAGATTGGCTCTGAATCTAGAAAGAATTTGAGCTTCTCTTTTCTTATGGAGAGTACTTCATCTGATGATCTGATGAGGAATTCATCGAATTTCTCGACATACTCCTTGACAGATTTGTCGCCTTGAGTGTATTTATGCCAATTGTCCATGAGACGAGCACTAAACGATGACGACACATACTTTATTTGTAACTCTTATTTCACCATATTCCTTGTGTCAATCGGTGGACGACCTCAGGCTGCACGCCTGCTTTCTAAGTTGGTCCAACACTGACTAGCTTGGCCGAACAGTTTCACTGCAGCATACTTAACTTTCCTAGGCTTAGTGAATCGTACCATGTGCAAGTACCTCTCAAATTGGAGTGTCTAATCTATGAAAATTTGCGGGTCGTAATGTCCATCAAAGTTGAGAACATAAATCTTGATGATTTTCAGATATTGAGCATCGGGATTGGGTGGGTTATCGTTATTGTTACGTCAGTTGTTTCTCGGTAGGGTTGATCACCTATGGGTGACTCAAGGTGATTCACGCGTGGTTTCTACTTTGGCCAGCCTCTCTTCAAATGTCTCAAAGGTATCTAACTTAGCATTTATTCAGCAAACATTGCTGCAATTTACTAGGAATCCATTAGGATGGTGTGAGATTTGATACTCACCTAATAAATATGGGTGACCACTACGGGTGGACAAGCACTACACAAAACTTAAATGAAGATGAAAAAATGCAAATCTAAATTAGATGTTTCTTTTAACTAAAATCTAAATGCATTTTTTTTAAATACAAGCAGTAAAATTTTCTAACAATTACCTACATGATGCAGATCCTACCGAAACCGTGCTCTAATACCAAATGATGTGAAACGGTGATGCACATGAATTAGAAATCAATGATAGAAAAAATTTCACTACGTTTCACCAATTATACGATCTTGGGTAGAAAAATAGTTAAAACTAATATGTAAACAAATGGATTTTAACAAAATGTGCAGCTGCAGTCATACTGTTCTAAATCTAAAATAAAATGATACAAATACTAGTTATGATGACAAAGCTTGTAAAATCAACACATATGATCAGTAAACACAGGGTAAACAGAATCTCTTAGCCTCACAATTTAGTGGCAACAGATAAAATTGATAAGATAGTAGAAACGAAATCAAACCTACAAATAAATAGACTGTGTAAATAAAAGTTACCTACTGAAAATCCCAGAGGTCTCAGTGACTTGTAGAGGATGTCGATACGTAGATCTCGTCGCCACAATCGTAATGCCTCGAAAATCAACCGAATCGGGCACCAAATGTGAAAGTTACGGATTGAAAACCAAGATGATGCTCTTAACGAGGTCTGTTTCTTGTACTGAACCCGTTCTGGTACGATAGCAACGGGTACATGTTTATTGTAGCATGTGGGTACAGTAACTTAAACCCGTTTCCTTTCTCCTTTAGAACGCAGGTCAGGTTAGGCTTGGATCTGAAACCCAACTTGACCTTTCTTCTTCTCCTTTGATCTAGCAGCACAAATTAAGGAAGATGATGCTTCGACGGTGATTGTGGATGGGCAGTGGTGCTTGGCAGAGCACGAGGATGGATAGCACGGTGGTGAGAAAAATGGTGCAGACGCTCGACGATGTCGTGTGCAGGATGGCAAGTCGGAGGTCATGCAGAAGTCGGTTGCAACTGCGTCACTAGCTGGTTGCGAGGAGGGAGAGTGGAAAGGCGGTGATTGTAGTCCACAAAGGGGTGGAGGAACACGATGGAGGAGGCAGAGAAGAGAGTGATGATGGGGTGTTGCGTTCTCGTGCTCGACAAGGAAGAGAAGACATGGATGGGATGACGGTGGTGGTTTGCGATGTGGAAAAAAAGAGGAAAAGGGGCAGCGGGTTGGTTCTCTAGCGGTGTGAAGAGAACGAGAACAAGAGAGAGAGGGGGAGAGAACGAAGGACAGGGAAAGAGTATAAGAGATAGTGGACAGGGATTCGCAGTGCACGGGATGAGAAGAGAGGGGGAGAAAAAGGTGAGGGAAATTAGGGTTTTTGAGTAAAATAAGGAATTAATCCTAAACATGATATGAGAATACAAATCTCACTAGTTTTTTTAATTCTTCATTATCTCCAAGTCTAAAACATGAGTTTATTAATAGACTAACAATTGAGTTTTTAAATGTGGTACTAAATAAAAGACCAACTAAAAAACAAAATACAATTAAAGAAAATACAAAATAGAGTTCTATGTCTTCAATTGCAGATTGGTGTGCTTTTCCTTTCTTCGGCTTCAAATGTCCACATCACTATAAGACTCCAAATATTATGACTATCATGTTCTTATTATATATAATATCCCCCCTCAAACTCATCATGGTACAACATCAAGAGTTTGTCTAATAAAATCACTGAAAAATAAATATTGGAACCAATAAAGTGCTAAATTTAAATACTAGCTAACATTGATGCCAAACTAATGCATTGTCGATGTTGATGTCAACGTCAAAGTTGCAAAAGAAACCAAAGTCGAACCAGAATAAATTGTGAGCTGAATCAAAAACTATATTATACGCTTATGCGAAGACAGTGTGAAACATTAAATAGTTACCTCCTTAGATAGGGTTAAGTTTTTATAGATCCCCAAACTTGGTGTAAGAAGAGTTTGATCCTTAAACTCAATAGAAAAGAAGGAATTTGAAATCATCAACCTCGATAGAAGAAAAGGTTTTAGTGATATTCAAGATCAGTAAAAGAAGTTTCACAGATCCTCAAATCTAATATTAGTAGATGAAGAGGTTTTAGATATCCTCGGAGTCGTACAGAACTCCTAAATCCAGGTTGAAATACTGATCAGAATCCATCAATGCGTCTGGGATGCCCAAAAACATAGAAAATTGACACTTAAATCACCCAAAAAAAGAAAAAATTGGTACACTAATATACAACCAGAACGATTTTAACCGTCGGAACACTAGACTTTCAGCTTATCTCAATCTTTTGTTGTTTGTGATTCTGATAAGGAAAAAAGAAAGAAATAAAGATGAACAGTATCAAAGAACTATGATGGGTGAACTTTAACCAAATTTTCTTTGTTTTGGTAAGAAGAGTTTGAGGTATAAAGAAAGAAAAAAAATTTAAAAAAAAGGAAGAAGAAAGAAGATCGAAAACGAAAGAAGAAAGATAATGAGGGTGTGCGCCAAGTGAAGACTGGAATAAAAGATCCTAAGACTCTAATACCATATTAAACTATGAAGGACTACAATTTTTACCTTTATTGATATTTAGAAGAACTACAAAATACAATTACAAAAAATCATAAGCAAAACTCTCAGTATAAAGACTCCATGCAAGACCAAATCCTACTCAGATTATAACCCGTAATATCACTAGAAATCTATAAGACTTCAAATACTATTAGGACATCATATAACCAACGATGGTTATTATATCTTGTTAAAATATAAATACCTCAACTATAACCTTAACTTCGGAGTTTTCATGTAGTGGCAGGGACATTAATATAGTATGAGCAGTGTTTTAAATGTTGGCCACATTTCTAAAATGTCAGCTGGCATTTCGTTTTCGAGTCCTCACCGTCATGACATGCCCCTCAATTGAAATGGTGTTCTGAAAAATGTTGGTCAACATATCGAGAAAAATCGGAATGTCGGCCGACATTTCGGGAAAATGTCCGCCAACATTTTTGAAAAACCCCAATATGTTGATTGGTCTTGAAAGTTGGAGCAATTAAAAATTTTCTACAATGGATTAATGAGTGTGTAAAATGGTAAGATGTAATACAGGATCGCAATCACCTTCGAATACAAATAAAAAAGAAAAACTAGGGTTTTACAAGAAATAAAATGAAAAAAAAGAGACTAGGGTTGGAGAAAGAACCAGATAACTTTGGGCTTCGCACCCCTTACGCGGGCTTCACACCCCTTGCACCACGGGCTTCACACCCCAATCTCAAGAACCCAAGAGCTCTGAAATTTTAACTGGAAAAGTTTTATTTAATCATTGTCTATTTATTCATTGAGTTGAGCCTCTTTATATAGGCTCTTACAAAGTGAACTTCTCGGATATAACCGATGTGGTACTAAAAGAAAGATAAACAAAACACAACATCTCAAAATAAACTAAGGCATAAAAGGTAACTGACAACTGGCGTGATGTCCTCATCAATTCCCCCGGGGTGGGAGAAACCCGACCCTGTCGAGTGAGGATTTTCCTCACGAAGCATATCAATCGGGCCAAGGTGGTGGTTGTGGCAGCATCACTGGTACGTCGTGTTGACACCATGGTGGCGGAGGTGGAACTGGTCTCCGTGACGGGTTGGCTGTGAAAGACGGCAGCTCGATCAAGACATAGAGAGTAGACCAAGGCGCATCATCCCTGCTGAAGACGGAACTAATACCAGGATCCCATGGGCTAACCAACTCGCAAGCAATGGAAGCAATCCTCTTCAGAGCCCTATCGAAATCTTCAGGCCAAGCGTGCAACTTCTTCACAGCCTCAGAGCGACTCATAACCATCACCTTATTATCAACCGTAAATTTCTGCAAAGTACTATATAGGTACGTAGCAAATTTGTGGGTATCATTATAAATTGCTATCGATCTAGTGATATCATCAATGTATGCAACAGGAAAATGCAATGTAGTAGTCTCAACTATCTCATTCACGTCATCACTGGCACTATTAGACATGTGAATTTCATCAATAACCAGTATGTCGGCACCAACTGTTGTGTCTATACTAACAATCTTGGGAGGAACATGGACTTCCTCAATAACCTTCGAGACGTCAACTTCATCACTAGACAAAATTCTAACATGTTGACTCTCTGAAGGACACTGATAATCATAATGTCCATATCCCTCACATTTATAACACTTAGCCTTAGCATTGACTAGCGTTTTGAAAGTCAAGTCCAACCTTAATGCAACATCAAAGGCCTTTTCAACAGTGTCTAAGTCATAGGGCCCGGTAATCATAGCACGTTTTATATTAGGTCGTAAACCCCAAACAAACCTAGTTAAAGTCTCAGAAGGGTGCTCTCTCACGTCACTGTGATGGGTTAAGTCCTTAAACATGGCAATATAATCATGAACGGACATATGGACCCTGATGGAGTTTGTGTAGCTGGTCTAAGTGGGGGTCCCTATACTGCTGACTAGTCATGATGACACAAGAAAACAAGCAGATGCAGTGAAGAACACTAGAGTTAATTAAACCAAATGTATGCACTAAACAAAAATACCCTAAAGTTTAAGTTCTAAATGCAAAGAAAATGCATTCCTAAAATGATGAAAAAACGATAAATGCTAATGCAACCACTAGATCGAAGCAAATAACAATTCAACCAACAAATCATAGCAATCCATATAGTAGTTGTAAGTAATCTAACAGTTAACAATTCAGCTCAAGTTCGGTTATCACCTGAGGGGTGAGTCGTTCACGCCCAGATACAAAATTTCCTCAAAAACTCTTCGGAGAAATACCCACACTGTAGAGAATAACTTACCCACAAAGTTCTGGAATAGCAGTAGTATGAATGAAAGAAAGATGCCTCGAATTGGGCTCAAATCAGAATGGAAAAGAGGTCTCGAAAGTCTGCTCTTTTGTTGCAAGAACAGTATTGGCTCCAAACAGAGGCTTGAAGAGATTAGATTTGCTCAAAAAAAGCTACAAAAACTTTACTAGTAACTCTGGGGCTCAACTACCAACCCACTGCTTCAGACGGAGCTCGATTCGGACTCCGGACGGGCCTGAAACGGGCTTCAGAACAGACGAGTGTTGGGCTGAACAGTAACCAAGAGGTTACTGTTCACGTGAACAGTAATCAGGGTGATTACTGTTCACTGTGAACAGTAATCGGTAAATTTTTTTCTTTTTTTTCTTTTTTTTGTTATTCTGTTTTTCCTTCTTCTTTTTTCCTGCTTTTTTCCTTCTTTTTTTTTGTTTTCTGTTTTTCTTTTTTTTTCTGTTTTTCTGTTCTCTTTTTTTCTTTTTTTTTGGCAAAGTAGAATAGATCTAAATCTAGATCTAGATCTAACAATAATCGAATTTTTTTTTTGCAAAGTAGATCTAGATCTAGAGATCCAGATCTAAATTTAGGATTTGGGGACGAGAAGAAATTCGAAGGGGATTTGGACCAAAGCTCTGATACCAAATTGATGTAATACAGGATCGCAATCACCTTCGAATACAAATAAAAAAGAAAAACTAGGATTTTACAAGAAATAAAATGAAAAAAAAGAGATTAGGGTTGGAGAAAGAACCAGATAACTTTGGGCTTCGCACCCCTTACGCGGGCTTCACACCCCTTGCACCACGGGCTTCACACCCCAATCTCAAGAACCCAAGAACTCTGAAATTTTAACTGGAAAAGTTTTATTTAATCATTGTCTATTTATTCATTGAGTTGAGCCTCTTTATATAGGCTCTTACAAAGTGAACTTCTCGGATATAACCGATGTGGTACTAAAAGAAAGATAAACAAAACACATCTCAAAATAAACTAAGGCATAAAAGGTAACTGACAACTGGCGTGATGTCATCATCAATAAATATACCTATCCTAAACATTTTTATATAGTTTTGCATAAGTTGTGTATGTATTATCTTGATAAGAATTTTTAAATTACATTATTTAAGACATCTAGGGTATATATTTGTTATCCACCATGACGTCTAAAATTTACTAGATGGCCCCGAAATATCTCCGAAATTCGAAATTCGACATCCGGTTATGACATCCGACATTTTTCCGATATCCAACATTTAAAACACTGGGTATGAGAGCAACCCAGATTCAATTCCCACCATGCGCGCATTTAAAAAAGGATTTAAAAACAAAAAAAATACCATTGTGCAAAAAAGTTCAGGTTTCAACCCATCATAAAAAGGGAGCTTGACCTATGAGGGCGTGTTAAAATATAAATACATCAACCCTCACCCTAACTTCGAAGTTTTGGTGTAGTGGCAGGTTATTTAATATATCTAACAAGAAGAAAGGAAAACTAATGAAGCAGCCAAAACATGGGAAGGGAAAGTGTAAGGGAAAGTGGAAAAAAAGAACATTTATAAAACAACGCTATCTAAAGAAAAAAATTAGTTTTACATATGTGTTGTCGGAGGCTCTTCATGTTGTTGGAGTGGAGTCGTAATAGTGTTGGAGGCATGGAGCACATAACAAACCATAGAAAAAGAATTTGGAACCAGAATCGAGTGAAAGAGAAGGGCAACATTTATCTTACTAAGTGGGATCGATCACCGGGTTAAAACCTATTTTAAACATCAACACCACTTCTTGTGCGCCTTGATTAGGGCATTCGGCCACATGAGGCTATTGCCTCGGAGGGCCCAAGACAACACTGTTTAAACCACAGATTTTTTTTTATTTTATACAAAACCATTTTAGGGCATTGAGAACACGATAAGTGATGTGTATTAAACTTTTATTAGTTAGTTATCTAATTAAGAGTCATATTATAGTTATCTAATTATGAGACATATTGTAGTTACCTAATTAGAAGTCATATTGCTGAATGATATAGGAGTCTTACTTGTATTATGAGTTACATTTATATTTACCTATAAATAAGAGTATATAAAGAGGACTTATGAATTGTTTTCCTCTAAAATTCTGATATGGTATCAGAGACCTAACCCTAGCTTTTCTTGTTATTCTCCACACAAAAAAGTTATTGTTCATCGTGAACAGTAACCGTGGCAATATTGTTCATGATGAACAGTACTATCGGGTATTGTTCACTTGATTACATCTAAAAAAAATGAAAAACCTAGTTGCCTTCAAGTTTCAAAACCCTAGACGTCTCCCCGATAAAAAACCCTAGTCGTCGTCAACTGTCACCTCCTCTACTATTTTTTGCCACTTACTGTTGTTGCCTTATTCTATGACCTGCTACCCTCCTCGTTTGCCTCCAATAGAGCTTGTCGACGCCTTGTTGTGCTCTCTAAGATCCTGTCGTGATTGCTATGCTCTGTTATGCATCTGATGTACTTGAGTTCAATTCAAACGTCTACAACGTAGATTGTTGACGTGCTTTGTAACTACTACTGGTTGGATATCTTTTCTATTTGACTACTTCTCTATTGCAAGGTCATCTTATCCTCTTTATTTACTACTGCTACTTAAAGTTTCTTCATTGGTGTTATTGCTACTAGAAGTTTTCTCATCTTCCACTGAGTTTGAGAATCTTTCAAAACCTCTCTTACTGAGTTTGATGATCTTTCAAAACCTCCTCTCCTAGAATTTGAAGATCTCTCAAAACTTTCACTTTTACTGAGTTTGAAAATCTTTAAAAACCTCCTCTTTTACTGAGTTTAGGAATATCTAAAAATTCTAAATTTATTCAAGGAGATTAATACGACCTTTCATGCAGTCTTTGTCCTTGTGTTTGGTTTGACTCAAATTCAATTCTCTTCGGTTTGAAACTTTCGTATCAACAACATTGATTCAACAGACATGCATCAACATTAAGAATTTTACTTTATTTGTTTAGAAAAAATTTATTTAGGAGATGTTTTATTAGTTTTTGTGATTGAGATCTATACTCTAGCTTGAGAATTTTTACTCTTTGATTAGTTAATTATCTAATTAGGAGTGATATTGTAGTTACCTGATTATGAGTCATATTTGTAATATGAGTAATATTTGTTTTTGCCTATAATAAGAGTATAGAGAAAAGACACACAAACTCTCTCATATGTTTTCCTCTAAAATTCTTATAATGTGAATTATCCATTTCTTAGTTATGCTATTTAAAAACAGAAATCAAGGAGGATGCCATGTAGCCCTTCCTAATCTTCCAAGTTGAGGGAGGAGCTAGTACACCTACTGAGGAGTGTAGGGGAGAGGAAGGCACCTCAACCCATCCACTGAAGAAAATTCAAGTCACCCTCAAATAATTATGTCATCCAATTGGCATTAAACATGAATTATCCTCACTAGCCCCTCATCTATATAAGCAATTATCACTTGCATTTAAATGCTCTCTCAAAATTTATGAAGACATCTAGTCATTGTTTTTTCTCAAACAAAGACCGATAGATTATCCAGATCAAAGTTCGGCAGAGATTATGAGAACCAAACATGAGATGGTCCAAATAGAAGGCATTTGCAGTGTTTAATATAAATGGCAAGATATGTCCAGATAAAGCATGAACCATCCCAAAAAATTCAAGGTATCATCAGCAAGGTATAGAATTGGGAACAAGAAAATCTATAAAAGATTAAATTTGTATGAAAAGAGAGGAAGTCAAATTGTAACTCTCAATTATAGAATGAAGACTACCTGTATCGATGTCATCAATTGCACTGCAGAAGTCCTGTGCAGAAATAAAAAGAAAATATAATAAACCAAAAGAATAGTCAGGATGGTGATGACATATAATCTCAAGGAATGATGGATAACTTAATTGCAGACAGACAAACCAAAAGTATCAGAGACTGTGTAAAATGAAGTATCATGAAAACTGTAGTGTGCATGATACGCACAAAACTATGTGCACAGCAGTAAGTAAATGAGAGCAAAGTCATTTTTCAAAATGCATCAGATTACTCATAAGACTATAATTCAATTGTTTGTATATTTTCATCTGAACTTACACTGGACTCTCTTGCAGCAGCAAATTCCATAGGAGTGCCTTCCTCATCCACACCACCTTCTAGGTTCATGCTGGAATTCTCACCTACCGCAGCGGGAACACGTTCACTTTCAGCAAAAGGCAGAATAGAAAATGAAGCCACACTAGGCTTTTCTCCATCAGGAACCTCAGAAAGAGGCCTTTCCTCATCTACAACAGTTTCACACCCTGCTACGACCTTCCCCGCCTCAGGGTCCATGGCCTGCTGATCGCTGGTGACTGGTCCACCACCAACAAAGTCTATAGATGGAACTGAAGCATTTGCATATCCAGAAACAATTGGGGAATCTGCTGAGAAATCTGCCCCAACTTCAACAATAAATCTATCCAGCATAGAGACCGATGTCCCACCATTGTCATCCTTGACAACATTTGCTGGACCGTCTAAATTAGTTACATTTACTATATCCACACCCATGTCTTCCACAGTGATGGATGCAGCTTTAGCATTGGAGAAATCTTCCACTTGAAGTGAAGTGTCTACCCTGCCTCCAGCTGCACAGTCAGCAGGAGTCAAGTCCTCAAAAGACATGCCGTCAGCTACATGTAGAATGTTATTATTCGTTGAGTTCTGCTCTTGATTAGTGAATATATCATCACGGTTCTCTTCAATTCTAGAATCAGTTGGAATGCCGCATTCATTTCCAGAATTTAAGGCAGAATGTGTAACCATCTCAACCCAGTATTTTCTAGTGTATCCAGCTCTGCTCTTGAAATTGTAGTGGCATGTAAATCGTCATGACGGAGGTCAAGTGGGGAGTCTACTCGCTCTTGAGCATCAATGGAGAGAGCATTTTTGCAACTTCCTGCCTCAATTAATTTCGATGTGCCTAAAGGTCCCTGCATTTCACCATCAACAGTTTTTTTTGGTTTGACTGCATTCTGCTCAGCCATTTCTCTGTCATCAGCATCCCTAACAAAAACTGAACTTTTAGAATGTTCCACCTCTTTTGCTGCTTCACCACTAGAACCGTGTCCACTGATTTGAGAATGTACATTTTGTGCCAGATCATATCTTCGAGTGAGCAACGTATTCAAGTCTTTGGATATACCTGCAGGTAGAAAATAACAGTTACCAAAAGAAGAATGTATATCAACCACAGTAGAGATATTTTCTCATAAATCATTAACAAAGATCACACACCTGAACCTCATGATATGTTGATAAGAAATATAAAGCAAATGTCCAGCATCTCTACTATTATAACTACGAAGTTTTGGCCCCCCTTGTGTGCAGGTCGCTCTCCTTCACAGCAGCATATAGGTGAAGGACTTGGGGGCACCATCTCTAAAGACTAGCC
This sequence comes from Agave tequilana, assembly GCA_038442645.1. Lineage (NCBI taxonomy): Eukaryota > Viridiplantae > Streptophyta > Magnoliopsida > Asparagales > Asparagaceae > Agave > Agave tequilana. The sequence continues at coordinate 26,769 of JAVJIF010031947.1, read as the reverse complement.
TTCTAGGTGGAGTTGCTCAAATCCTTATACACCCAAGACCATCCCCATGTCTAGCCGATGTGGGACTATTTGTTCAACCCAAATCTCAACAATCCCCCCCCTAAACAAAGAGTCTCCCTGCAAGCTCAATTATCTTCACACTGGAAGATCAAATGTTCCATCGAGATCCAACTCTTCACTGCGTGGGGCAGACACGCCTTACATGAAGGGCCAACTGCAGCCTGCCACTCCTCTACACCGCGTGGGTTAGCGCACGCTCATTGTAAAGGAGCACTACTGTCAAATTTCTCAAGAGTCCAACATTAGCTTCACAGGGGCCTACTGCGCCTTTTTGCGCCATTGAGATGATCAGACCCATTGTGTCTTTTGCGCCATTAGAGGATCAACATCATCGAACATCTCCCACACACACGACTAAGTTCGGGGCATGGCTCTGATACCACTTGAAAGACTTGGGGCACCATCCCAAAAGACTAGCCTTCTAGGTGGAGTTGCCCAAATCCTTATATATTCAAGACCATCCTCATGTCTAGCTGATGTGGGACTATTTGTTCGACCCAAATCCCAACAGTAGGCCCATCTATTCTCAGTTCATTTGTTTGAGTCTCCTATTTTAGTAAGACATATATTAACACCTACAAAACAGTATTCCTCTTTTTTGTTGGTAATTAGGAGACTACTGTGTCAACATCTCTACTATTATACTACAAAGTCTTGGCGTGTCAACCTCCCCCATTGCATGCTGGATGCTCTCCTTTTATAATAGCATTTGGGCCCCCTCCCATGCTCAGTCATTTCATTTATTAAGTCTCCTATTTTAGTAGGCCACATATTAACACCTGCACAACAGCATTGCTTTTTTCGTTTTGGTAATTGGGAGGTCATCATGTCGATCTTGCTCCTTGCATGCTGGCCGCTCTACTTTGTTCATAATTGAAACCATGAGAGGTAGGTTGGTCACCCTAACATTCAGTTTTCTTCGTGCTAGCTATTCTGTGCATGTGCTGCTATGCATGTGTTTCATCATTTTCAGTGATTTATTTGATATCCAAATGCATTGGACATGCCAATTACAAGTGAAGAGAAAATTTAAAATTAATTTACAAAGCATGCTCACCAGTGAATATGGATTCACAGAAAATGTCATCTTCTAGTGAACTCTTTTGGATCCACCAAATTTCAGGACGTGTGCAAGGAGCCTTCTTTCGCATGCGACGTATATCGTCCGCATTGATCAATTGTTGCCGTATTGCACTGACAAATGGAGAAAATTACACTATGTCAGACCACTTGATACAAAATACAACCATATGCCAATTGTAACCAAAATAAAATCACAGACAAGGCTAGATATCCATCCAAGAAGTTAGTTAATAAGCAAACAACAAAAATAAACCCATAATCCTGACTTTCTGGGGTCAACTACATGGATCTTAATTGACCATCACATGGGAGGGGGGACTCCACATGCCCAAAGGATTAGACTGGTGATCTAAGAGGCCAAGATAGCCGCGTTAGCGAAGTGGGAAACCCATGAGTATTATACAGTCTCATAGGACTGCCTGAGTGGTTTCTTTAATTATCTACACTTCCTCCTCAACCTCACAACTATTATGAATGTTTAATCCTAAGTTCAATAATCTCTTAGATTGGAAATATGTAAATTATATAGTGGCTTCTTATCAGAATTATACGAACATTACATGTTCACATATTTCACCACCTTAATGACTTCGTCCTACTAATTTTAAATCCTTCAGAGCTTTAGAAGTTTCTCTCACACTTATCCCTTAGAAATAATCTATTCTCAAGTTTTATTAACAAATGCACTACCCTCTGCAAACATTATAAAAGTTAAGGCACATGGTTCTTCTAATCAAAAACAGAATAACTAGACACTTTCTGTTTAATTCACTGCATAGTTACCTCCTAATATTTAGCTCTCTTTTCTTCTCTTAAGATTGTCATCATTCGCCTAGTATTAACCAGACTGATTTCAAGAAATGAGTGTTTATTTCTTAGTCTCCTCTCTAATTATTCTATCTACATTTCATTTTATAGTTTATAGTTTGATTCCGCCATAGTATGTGAAAAGTTGATTATTTCACTATTGCCATTACTGATAGCAACGTGCTTTTCCTCTATATATCAAGCATTTTCTTCGCAGTTATAATTTATCAAATATCTTACCTATACTAAACCTTCTTCCTGACACTCACACCTCGAGGGACCTTATCAGGTTCTATCTCCATTTTCTCTTTCTTTAAAGCATTTTTATTATTCAGCAACACCCATGGTTCCTATCATAGATTGATTAGTGTAACATAAGTTCTATTTGATTCTCATCAAACTCCTCTAGGAAATAACTATCTCAGTTCCGGGCTTTTTCATCTTCATTCATAAACTAAAAGGCCGTTCTGTTGTCAAGTACCAAAAACAGGGAAAACAACCAGAGAAGTTGCTTCTTGAAGATGTGCAAAGTAAGAAATAATTTTGAAGTTAGTTTATATAATTTTGTTTTCCTCTCTCCATGTGTTGAAGTAAAAGTAACATTGGCTACTTTATGATTGTTGGTAAAGTAGGCTTTGGAATGCCTCTTCTCCAAATTAATAATAAAGGAGTGATCAAAAATAATAATAGAGCTACTCTATGACTTTATGGAGGAGGCTGAAAAAGAGGAACAATAAGACACAATCTGTGAGGACAGTGTATAGATAAAACAGAACAACAGAGAGATCAGATCACAATTCAAGAGAAACTGCATTTTCTACTAATTTCTTGCGAAGATTTAGAGCTTCTCTTCAAAGTTCCTTACAAATTCAGAAATCTCCTCTTCCTCCACAATTCTCTTGATAAAGTTGAGCACTAATGAAGTCCACAGATAGAGATAAAAAAAACAGACAGGTCAGATCTGGAATTTAAGAGCAGCCATGTTTTAGTCTGTTTTTTGCTGCAAACATTTGGCTCTTCTTGAAAGCTCCATATAGAGCAATAAGTACCCTTATCTTTCTCTTAAATTCTCAGGTCAAATCTAGGCTTTTGAGTTCAAGTTAATTGTCCATGGCTCAAATCAAAAAAGTACAATTCTCTGCTCTAAGCTGTTCGGATATCAATATACTTGTTATTAAAAGGTCATAAGGGGCAAGAAGAAAGAAAAAGGGAGTGAGCAGCCCAGTGCACGAGGCTCCTGCCATTACAGGGTCCAGGAAGGGTCACATCTGCGAAGCGTTAGCACTGTATTGCAGAGAGGCTGTTTCTGTGACTGAAACCCATGAATGGAACAACCTCACTAAATGTTGCCAAAATTAAAAATCATATTACAGAAACTGAGGGGAAGTCAGAGTAAAAATTGTCAAAAAGCTTTGGTAAGTCCAAAAAAGATGAAGAATCTTAAACAGACATATGTACAAAAGCAAATTAAAATTATCTGTATAATTCAAAAAGAATCCAAAATATACTTTCCTTAATATGAAGTCAGGAAGAAAATATCAGGCATTTCAAGGACAGTAGAAGTGTCCCAATTATGTGGATAATTTTGTACTAAAAATTACAGATAGATGGAATCAAAAGTTTGGAACAATAAGAGACAACAGCGTAGAGCTAGAAATATGCAAGGGTGACATACTCAGCGTGCAAGACAATTGTATCATCTAACAGAACCTTCCTCCTCTTAGGCAAGCCAGCTTTAGCTGCCAAGCGGGGACGCTTAAAAGAAGGTGGTTTCGGAAGTGGTGGAGTTGAACCTATCCCCAAGGCTGGTGTCCTCCTTCCAACTGAAGCAACCAAGTTTCAATCAAACAATAGTAAATGAATGGGTGTGATCAAGCCATTAAAAGAATAAAATAAACTCTGATTTCCGCAAAACATTACATGGGAAATAAGCAAAATCAGAAGAAATATAATATAATTTATACCTAAAATTGATGCCAATAAATCATCATCATTGGGGATATAATCGTTGTTCCGTTTCTTTCGCGGAATTCCAGACATCTTAGGTGATATGCCATTTTGCAGATCCGGTGTGATGTCCAGTAAACGACGCTTCTGTCCAGAAAGATTGCTGATCCTGTCAACACTTCCATCAGACTCAGTGATTCCTTTCTCTGTGGTTTGCTGCCCAAGATAATTTGATAAAATGGCATTTTCTGATACAGCGAACCGCATTCTTTCAGGTTCTGTAAACTCCGAACTTGAAAAGTAATTGCAGTTACCCGACTGCACATCCTTGGAAATACAGTTACTTGACAGCTCCACTGGAATATTATCTGATTTCTGGTCCACCCTTATGTTAGTATCTGTAGCAATAGCTGAGCAGAGACCTGCAATCAAAAACAATTGGGAACACTCAAAACCAACCCAGACTAATATATTCAAGTGCACATGTTCAAAAACAAACCTTGTGGGTACATAGAAGATTCACTAAAATGCATTTGCTGAACCACCAATGGTGTTTCTGCATTGTAAGGTTGCCCTCTGAAAGAAAACTCTTGAGCTCTTTCTTGGAACAGTTCTTGGAATACATCACATGGAGATACTAAATTAGCTTGACTGGACTCTGATGTACAAGATCTCAAATGAAAATCAGAGCTCAAAGCAGAGAAATTGCCAGTCTGACAAGAGTTAGAATCTCCTACACGGTCCTGATCAAGATTTGATAACTTAGTGGTATCCTCAAGCAGGATTCCATCAATACCAGAAGCAGTTATAGTCTCACCGGAACATGGGGGTACTAGGGAATCAGACACTGGTTCAATTAAAACTAAAGTGGAGGAAGGCAACACCTGAGAAATGTCTGCCAGTTTGGGATCAGTTGACTCAACTTGTAGTAAATTAATATTGTTTGGCACATCAGGTCCAGCCAAAGTCCCACCTAAAGATTCTGCTGCTGGTGAAGGGTTTATTTCAGTCAAAACTGAAGTAGAGGACGACACAACAGGAACAGAATTAGCTGATTGTAGACTCTTTGATTCATCATGCTTGTTACCATCATCATTTACTGGTCCGACAGAATCAAGATTTGGTTCAGCCAAAACCGAAGTCAGGGAGGACACTACTTGAGGAAGGTTAGCTGATTTTGGGCTTGTTGATGCTGCATTTGTGCCATTTGTTGCATTGAGATTTTCAGCTTCTTGATTGATAGGCTTGTCATGTGTTTCAACCTCAAGATCTGTCGATATTTTCTGAGGATGAGAGTCAGGAAGCTCTTGAAAATTGGCTCTAATTGCTTCCTCCGACAGTCCAGGTGTGGAAGGAAAATTAGCAGATTGGTCACACTCTGGTGATGGGGGATCAGCAGTAGCAAAGTCCATATCTATATCATGGGCTGCAGATGGACCCCCAATATGATCGTCAGGTAGAAATACTTCATTCAGGTCAGGTGTCTGAATGTTGAATATTAGTCGCTGAGAAGAATCATCATTTCTGTTCACATTTTCAACATTGGAAACAACATGATTGTCCCGATTATTACCAAGTAGTTCAGACAATTCCTTCGAAGCATCATCATTCCTGTCCTCATCGCAGCCATATTGGCCTTCTTCAATAACCATTTTAACAAGAATAGTTGCACCTTGACCCTGACGCGCCGCACTGAAGAGAGGGGAAACTCAGAAAATGAATATAACATAACAAAGGCATAGCAGATGCACAATCAAAACCAGTTCAACAATGCTTGACATGGTAAGGTAACAGAACAACATGAAAACAATTCAAGGAAATTGTAAAGTGTCTCTACAGTAAATGAAAGGTTCTAACTACGCATTTTCTTTACTGTGCAAGTTATTTAGGCATATACAGCACAATTAGGACTTGTGTTTCCTGAATAACCACAAAGAGACTTGCCAACTGCATTGCTTTTAAATGTAGCCAATTCCCAATCGCAAGACAAGCGCTCTTGTCAAAATGACTAAAGCTTTGAAAAGCTTATCAGGTTGCCAACAATAAGTAACTTGCCCATGGATAGAAGTGGATGTATTAAACTGAAATGTAGTTGAAAGAAACCATTATGTTAAAATAAACAAATAGAATTAAGGTTACCATTGCCTATATTTTTCCTGAACCTGTTAATAAAAGAGCAAGGCAAAAAACAGAATGCATGTAAATTATATAAACAAATTTGAATAGATATACTAAAATAGAGATCACAAACTCAAGGTAACAAAATGAAGCAAGTTTAGGACAAACAAAACTTCAAATAATTAGAAACTTTCCAAGGTACCAAGCACAGGATATTACCCATCCAAAACTGAAGCATCCTGAAGCGTGAGATTATTCTCCAACAATAACTCCTGTGAGTAACAAAACAAAAGGCAAACACTAAGAAAAATAAAAATCAGAACTCCATATATAAGGGGAGGAATGGAAAGAAGGCCAGGTCCCAGGACAGTCTAATCTCTAAGGGAACTCAGTTTTGATCTGTTAAAACTCCAAAGACAACCTAAGAAATGCTAACCTTAGCACACTGCAAACGGGTGAACCAGACCCAAAAGGAAGAGAAAAAACAAAGAAAATTTTTGCACCTCATCCAGGTCCAAACTGATCTGAGAAGCATCTCCATCACCAAATCTCTCTGTGTAAGCAAATATTAGTATGCATACAAAATGTACAACTCAATCAAGTATTAACAAGTTAAAGGAGAAAAGTGTTCAAAGGAACTATTACCATCTAATCTGAATTGTGATGTTGAGTATTCCGTGCCATCCAAAGTATCCTGAAGTGTGATCTGCTCTCTTGTACTGACATGACGATCGTCAAAGTTACTGCATAGCAAAATTTGAGGTATAAGTAACAAGAATGTATGGTTACAACAACCTACAATACAAATTCCCACCGCAAATCAATCCTCCTCCATGTAAATGCGAAAGATACATTTTCCCAAAACTGTAATGAGAAGTGGAACTCACCCACTGAGCAAAGCACTGTCGGGTAGCTCAAAATCATCGAGATCAAAAGTTTCTGGCAGTGTGATGGAATGATATGGTGCAGTTGATTCTTCTGGTGGAAGATCAACTGCAGTTGACCGAAAAGCCTGCTTTACCTTCAGCAATGCCTCACTGCAATCATGGAAGAGATAATTCACCTTCCGGGAATAAATCCTCACCACACCAAGCAAGAGGTGGCTAGATAATCGAAGTGCAATTGGTACTTCAGGAAAAAGAATGGAATCTGTCGATAGAAAATAAATAGAGAACAAATTAGAATCCAAAATTTGGTACAAGTAAATTTAAGGTACACAGAATCTACTTGGATTCTCATTCAATATATATGCGGTGGCAGCAAGTTATTCCTAGCAGCTAATCCTACATAGAGATATAGTCATCAAGAATATTTAGTTTCATCATTCAATATATAGAAGATGGCAACACACTGATACGGACATCGAGCCATGACCTTGGTGCTTATATCATCACTGAAGAAGACGCACCGCACCTATATGGCCTGATTAATGATTTGGAATTGATGTATTCTTTATTTTATTTGAGTTGATTTTCTTTCTTTTATTTAGTAGTTGTTTTTTAGTGCCATATCAATTATGGGATTTTCTTTCATTTGTTTAGTAGTTTAATCCAATATCAGTTGTGGGAAAATTCTTGGTAAAGCCTATTTAAAAGCTTTTTGCTGATTAATAAAACAATGTTGAGCTTTGAATAAAAAAAAATTATGTCTGTGAGTGATAATCTCTCTCCCAAATTCTCTCTTAGGAATAGAAACCCTAGTTTAGGAGTGTTAATCCTAACTAGCTCTAATTATGAGTGTGAAACGCTAGTTAGTTTACATTATCCCTTACCCCTCTCCAAAACCCTAACCCTAATCTCTCTTCCAAAATTCCCTGAAAAAATCCCAAAAATCCCAAGAAAATAGAAAACCACACTATTCATCGATCTTCACTTCATCTTTCATCAAAACCCTAGCTCCCTCTCTCCTCTCCTCTAGCCCCGTGCGCCCTGCCCAGCCTCCAACCGCCACCCCTTCCTCTCTTTCTCAGTTCTCATCTGCCACTTACTCTCTCCCCTATTGTCTGTCACAACCAATCCCCTCTTTCCCCTTGCTCTGCCGCTAGTCGTCCACGATCTTCACTTTACCCACCGATGTCCCTTTTCCTGACACCGACATCCCCACCTCTTCCCTCGCCTTCACCCCAGCGCCACCAAGCCGCCCCTCTTATTCCCTCTCTCCTCTCACCCGTGTCGCCGGTAGCTCCCACCTGCCTTCCTCCTTCCCCTCTCGCTGCCATCCCCTATCACCTGCTCCTCTTCTTCCCCTCTCTTCTTATAATCTGCTCACTTGCCACCGTCCTCTCCACTTCCATAACTGCTACCTGCGAGGTGGTCAAGTTTTGAATCATTTCGGGTTCAAAATAGAACCCCTGACCTAACCAAATCAACCACGAAGTAAATTTAAGTCATAACTAGATCCGACCCGACAGAATCAACCCAACCCGGATCAGTTTGCTACAAGACCCGAATCCACCCACTGCAGTACCCGGATCTGCAACCGCAATGCAGACCCGAATTCGACAATCCAGACTTGTTGCAGGATAGACCAGCTAGTGGTTCGAAATTTGTTTTCGGGTGTTTCTCAGCTATCCAGAGGCTGATTCGAGTCGTTCTCGAAGCATTAGATTTGTGGGAGATAGCTCTACGCACCCCCACAAAACCAGCACACTGAGGTCAATGTGATCCTCAGTAAGTGAGTTTTTCTGAACAGAATCAATTATCGAAAAGTATTGATATACCATCTCTATAATTTTATCTGCTTTGATTGATGTCCACTTAAATTGGTGAGATTGTGTGTATGCATACTCTTAGTCCAGTAGCTTTGATATTGATCGTAGAACTTTGCCTGCAAACACAGATTATATCTTTAATTTGCTTAGGACTGAAATTGATTAGCATGCGCATGTTCTTTGTTAAACCCATCCACTACTATTATTCTATTATTACTTTTTGGTTTTTCCCTATCCAACGATCGTATCTTATTGATAAAGCGTAGTTTGGTAATTTTATCATTGATTTCCTATTACACAAATACGTTTCACATCACACATAGCAAGAAATGCTTGTCACACCCTGCAATCTATAATCCATACAGGCACCCATTATAGCCCAAAAATAGAAGTAAATATCATTGACAAACAAGAATAAATAACATTATAAAGTTAAATTTAAACTTTAAAGATGAAGGGAGGAGAGGGATGCCACCTTTTTTCTTTAAAATTAAAAATTAAAAAAGGCACTTGTAAATAACATGAACTATAAATGAAGTATTGACTACTGATGATTAATAAGTCATTTGTAATCAAATTAATCTTTTTATCTTTTCCATCTTCCTTCTCCATTTCTTCTATTCTAATTGAATCTCCAAGTAGCTTTGGTGCTAAAGAAGGTACAGAAAGGTAAAGCCCAAGTCAAGCACCTAGGTATATTGCATTTAAGAGTACCAAGTTAAATAGGTTAAAGAAGTAAACAATTGTTGAATATCAAGAAAAAGGGAGCAACAAAATGGAAATTACTAACAAAGGTACCAATAACTAGACCCTAGAGCAAAGTTCTAACTGAGCTTAGGCCTACTAAAAAATTAACGAATATGGTATATAAATAAGCTCTATATGTATTAGCAAGAATTACAAAGCTCCAGTTTAGCGTGTTTAGATTTTCCATTGGAGTAAGAATTTCTCCTACCAAGAAATCAAGTTAGACATAATATAAAAAACAAGGACTAACCGTCGAAGTTTATCAAACAACCAAGACCCCCAAGACTATTATTATGTTCATTCATTTGCACGTATTAATTTGTTAATAAACCAATCAGGAACATAGTTATGAATATCTTAGATATGGAATACATATCATACGATACAATAATGATATCATTGATATGACCGAAAAGCAATAAACAAATGGTTGCATCAAGGTGGGTTAGTTATCATACGATATGTGATACATATGGAATGATAGGATACATGATACATATTGTCTGATACATTAGCTTCGAATATTAATAGGGTTTTTTGGGTTTGACTCGGGTTTTGGATCCATTAATTGCTTAGGTTATGGGATATAAACAGTAAAGACCCGATAGATTAGGGGCTTCTGTGCTTGATCTGATCTCCTCTTCTACTTTATTGGTTATGGGGATATAAACCGTGAGGACCCAGTAGATTTGTGCTGTGATCTGACCTCTCTCCTTCCTTCATCATCTTTGTCTTTTATAACATCAGCTCCAACCATGAGGAACTTTATCATCCCTCTTCCAGCCTCACACTCTCCATTTTTGTTCTAGTATCTCTGTATTCTAGTTCAGTCTCTCTCTGCTCCTTTATAGTGTTAGTGCAACCTAGAATATTATATATAATTGTTGATTATTTAATTGTTAGATGTAATGTGTTATTGCTCAATTGTTTAATTGTTATCTTAATTGATTAGGTATTGGTTCGACTGATTGTAAGTTTTATTAAGCACGTGTTATTATCGTTTCTCTCCGTTCCAACAACAGTAACAAAAACACTTATTAAGAGTGTCTCGTAGTGCTACTTTGATTAATGCCTCATAGTCATTAGACTTGGAACATGGAAGTAACCTTTCTTTGTATGCTTATCTATATACATTTGAATTTTGTATAATTGTGCCTTTTAGGTTGCCCTTGGTTATTCATCGTTTTATGTTTAAATTTGTTCTTTTATTGTGAGATATATGTGTGTGTGTATGTAGTTGTATGCTTAATTGCTTAATTATTGCATAGGAGTTGAAGTATCTTATGGTTCATGATGTGATATGCTACGTGATATAATACTTCTGGAAAATGTTACAGCGTGTTGTAATTTGACAGCTATGATGAGGAAGAGCATGTAGTAGGTAATTGAGGCTTTTGTATACTTCCTTATTTAATTAGGAGGTGAAACAACAGGATTAGGCACTTATTAGGCACTCTAGTACTTGTGAATGATAGCATCATCGCCAATATGGATGGTATTAAAGGAGTTGGTCCAAAAATAAATTTAGTAGATAAGGAAAATCATCTAAAAACCTATCAAGGACTGCCAATTCAGAAAGGAAAATAGCAAGTTCGCACTAAAAAAAAAATATTTAAGCTTTAATAACCTACAGCTCATTACCATGCAACCGATGACAACCAAATAAAGGCCCCTAGTAGGGTGAGTATCAAAATAGTTGCATTAGTTGGAACTACTTTTAATCTCAAAGGCTTTTAAGAGATTCTTGAGTAATGAATAGGACATAAGCAATCATTCTGAACTTCAGTGTTTACATTCCGGAGTAGTTACATAATCCAAATAAAATCAATAAAGCATGTAACATGTTATTTTGACCACATAACAACTACTTGGTAGACCTTCCTCTAGATATACAGAATGTTCAAGGATAGAGATGCCTGGTAGCATGGCACATACCTTCACCAATCCCTCTCTTAACTTTGAGCACTGCTGCACAAGTCTAGATATTTCTTGGGTTAGATTACATAAAAGAGGGACTAGGGTTGTTGCATGAGAAAAAAAAAACTAGACTCTATAGGGATAAGTTGTGCCTCCAGCCGTACAGAAAATAGGACAGTTAATTAGAAGCAAGAATAACATTGAGAAACAGGTCTCCAAAGAATAAAGATGATTGCCTTTAAGATGAGGCATGGAGAGAATAGAAGTAGAGATGAAGAGAGACAACATAGATTCCACAAAACTAACCTTCTTTCACCAATTCATTGCTTTTTCATTAATTTCCTCTCTTTCTATCGTCTTTCATTGAATTTTCTACAAATTACGCAAAATTAATTTTATAAATGTTTGATCGGAAAATTTTCAATTGCAACGTCCTTTGAGTGGATGAAAGATTACAACAGAACAATTCCGATTACAAAAGAGAGGAGGATTTGAGTGGATCTCCTCTTTATTTAAAGTCGGGTTCTTCATGTAGCGGTGGAGAGTGAATCTTGTTCTCTCCGTTGACGAACCGAATCAGAAGCTTCTCTTTGGATCTTCTTGTTGTTGCTCTCTGAGATGAAAATGAACTTTACTTGAACGCAGCAAGTTTTAAAGTTTTTTCCTCTAGAATGATCTCTCTCTCTCTCTCTCCTCACTTCCTTAGAGGTTTTGAAGCTACGAAAGCCAAGAATCTGAGCCAAGTGTTTGGACACATATATTGCATATTTGTTATTACATTCCTACACCCATTCTGTAATAAATCCTGCAATTATACTGTCTTAATACCTAATTTGTGCAGGATATGATGGGAGAAGATAAATCAGAAATTCAAGCCAACTAAATTAGATTCTTGGGAGGATATAAATCACAACTGAAGATTGAGCATATCAGAGAAGATAAACCTAGATCTAATTCAGTTAAGATCAGATTTTTGAAGATCCAATTGGTTAGCTTGGAGAATCAACGAGGATAAAGGCACATCCAGAAGTTCAAAGGCAACCCTATCAATATACAAAGGGACATCTAAAGGATTGGAACGTATATTTAAAATATTTAGAGAGATAAGACAAAATCCAACTAAAGATCAAGGGATAAACAAATATTTATCTCTAACATTATCTTCAACCTTATCAAAAGATCTTTTCTGTTGCAAAACGATTTTGTCCATATCTCCAACCTTATCAGAAGATCTTTTTTTTTTGTTGAGATAGTGATTTGGTCTCATGCTCAAACGCACTCTCCCCTCCCAATTTCTCCTATAAATACCTACAAATTCAGAGGCAAAAATGACGATCAAGCGGAGAATAGAATAGATTTTTGTATAGGTTTAACTTAAGTTTTTCTTTCTCTTTTAAATGTAAATTTTTATTTTTTTATGTAACTGAGATCGAAGAACAGTTTCATGGAAGAACAAGAGTGATGCTTGTACTGAGAGTGACACCGGTGTAAGTATTCTTCCTTTCTTTCATTGTTATTAAATTAAATTAAAGTTTCTTTTCTACTCTTATTTTTGTTACTTCTCTCTTCTGTGTTTGTGAATCCAAACGACTCCAAAAGCTTCGAAGTTGCCTCGCCCTTGTAAGTGCCGTTAATGGCCTATGGTGATGAACAACCATGTCTATGGTAGTATAGCTTGCACCTTCATTTCGTAGTGTAGATCGGGAATGGGGAAGATCTCATCTGTCATGCTTCGCTCGCCTTCAAGCAAAAGTACATTGTTGATAAGGATTCCAGGTAAGTCATCAACCGGAAGAGGCAGGTAAGTTCTTTTATTTTTTTCTTCCTTTCTTTTAATCCTTTAGTTTAGATCACCACCATCCCCCAACTCTTTTATTCATTTTTTTATTTCTTTCTTTAACTTAATTTTCTATTTTCCAAATCATCATCTCCTATCTATCACTTTCACAATTTAACATAACTTATTTTTCTTTTCTTTTAAAGAACAAAAGAAAAACTTTAACCATTTTTAGTGAACTAAAAACTTACAAAAAGCTTTCATCGCTAGTCCCTCCTTATGGATCACGACCCGCATAGCCACTCGCTATCGCGATAGTATTGAGCACATTGCACTGTATATCCTTAAGTTCTGAAATTCTACATTTTCTATGTGCAGGTCTAAACTCAATCAAATTTTGGCGTCGTTGCCGAGAGGGACGGTAAATGACTCTTTTGTGTTTACTTTATTGATTAACTTTCTTCTCTGTTCTTGGCGTACAGGTTTAACAACAAAAAATTTTTTGTTGTGGTGAACAAATAAGTGGCCCTGGACTCTGCTCAAGAAAGCAGAACCCAGAAGCCCTCAGATTTGCTACATTCCCCTGGCAATTTGAGTGAACTACTAACCTATAGTTTTTGTATGTTGGCTGAATTGCAAAGTTCAAATATTTGTAGTTATTTATTTTCTTATTTGACTCACTGTACATACATTTCTAATTCAACAGTAAAAGGTTGATTGTAAATGCTAAAAACGGTTTAGACTTTGCATTTAGGCATGTGTCTATTTCGTTACATTTTTTATTTACTGTTGAAGAGTGCTGGAGCCAAAGTATGTGTGCATAGCATTTAGTATAAGGTTCATTCATGTATGAAATATTGCTTGAGCATTACTTTTTCTATATACTTGTACACTGCACTAAACTGAATTAAGGGCTTGTCCTATAAACAAGAAAAGCTGAGAAAGTCATTACCCTTTCTTAGCCCATAAATAATCTCCTCACTAACTCAAACCTAACTAAAACTGAGTAAACGTTGGCTTTAGAGACATCTCGGACTCAAATAAGAGACTGGCCTAAGGGGAAGCTGATTAGAATTTGACTCTTACCAAATCGATGTCAAAGGTTGGGGATTGATGAGGCAAAACCTCGAAAAATAGTGGTTTGACATAATTAGGCCCGCTGCTTAAGCACGGATACCTCCAATTGATATTGCCCCTACCCGGCCGATTAACTTGTGGTCAAATTCTACAATATACCTCCCGTAGACAGTATAACCAGTTAGGAGTCGTCTATGTCTAAGGTCTATCTTAACTTAGGCTAGATTTTTTTCCTTATTTGTTTGTTTGTTTGCTTGTTGTTTTTATTTTTTGTTTTTGACATCTTAGTGATATGGATTATAATTACAATTATTCATATGCAAATAGTGATCCATATTTCACCCCGACCTCTTTTGACTCGGATATTACCAACTCGACATATCATAACTTTAACCAACCAAGTATGTCGGATTGGTCTTATCCGAATCAATATATGCCCCAGTCCAATACTACGAACAAGATTGGAACAATCATAATCACTCTTTACAGAGTCAGTGGGGATACAACTCCTCCAAGTCATAAAGTCAACCATCTTACCAACATCCAACTTCATATACTCCTTCTCCCGAACAACCATTAGAAGAATCAATTGACTGGGAAAAGAGGATGGAAGCCTTAGAAGAGCTTGAGCGACGAATTTAAATTCTAGAAGACTCAAAATCCCGTCAAAATTTTCAAATCAAAGATCCTTACTCTATTTTTCAAGAACATATTGACTCAGAAAAGAGTACGAAAGCCATGAGTCAATTCCAAAGTGATCCTTTAAATATGATAGAAGTAAGACTTAGTCGATTGGAAAACATACGTAGGAATAAGAAAACTCTCCCTACCCAATCTTTGACTATTCCCGACACTTCTAGCCATATTGATAAAAACAAAGAATCATGGAATCTTAAAGACTTTGACCAAGATTTAATTTCATCACACAAACTTGAACTTGACCAATTCCAATCCTTGGACAAATTGGCAAGTTTTCCATTCAATGAGATTGAACTTGAATGTGAAGGTGACCCCGATCCCCAACCTGTGATTCAGTTCCCATCTTCGAATCTATATTGACTCTGCAATCCTTACCCAATTTGAACAAATTTTCCGAGCCAACATTTATTCCCAATGTTCTAAAAATCGGATTAATCTGTCGATTAATCGGCCGATTAATCCTATTCGTTTGCAACCCACTTAATATTACATTAATCGCTCTGATTATGCTCAGGCGACTAATTTGGTCCAAAATTATTAATCCCCGATTAATACCTGATTAATCCTCGATTAATCATTTTAGGCATTTCATATGTTTTTTATTTAAAAATCTGATCACTTTGTGTGTGCTGGATTGCTAAGTAGTTTATTTTATGATGTTAATGATTGATAATGATGTTTTATTAAATAGTAGATGAACTGTTATTTATTAAATAGTAGATGGATTATGATATTTTATTATTGTATATTTTGCATAAAGTGATACTTATATTTTATTATTTTTGATTTTTTCAAATTAACTTATTAGCAATCTTTCTCCATCATTCTTTAAAGCTTATTATTTTGAATGATAAATTGACTAATTTTTTATCTATCTTATTTTGCAGGTAAGTTCTTTGATTTATATTTATGTTGCAAAATTTGAAATCGTAGATTACTAATGCGAAGAAATAAATTCTTTTATTTCTTCTTTTTTACTATTTATTCATATTGTCTTGTTCATCATATCATGATTTATAACTTCACATCTAGATATTGTCTTGTATAATATTTAGGTATTTTCAACAATTAACTGTATATATTCATATGTAGTTGTGTATAAATATAATTAAATATATCAAAATATTCAAAAACGATTAATCCCCGATTAATCCTCGATTAATCATTATTCAGTGTTGGACCGCACGAATAATAAAACTGATTTTTAGAACACTGTTTATTCCCGTACCCATAGATCTAGAAATTGAATCACCAATTTTGGATAATCACATTCCATTGATGGGAAAAGAATGTGAATTTCAATTCTTGGATTTGGACTAACCTGTTGAACCAAAACTGACTCTCGAACCCAGAGTTGATTTTTCCAAGTTAGTATTAGTTCTTGAACCTATCATTTTTGAGCCCAAGTCAACCATTCCATCAAGTCACATTCTTTTGTTGGATATAGGTATTGACCATAATGACTCAATGATGATTTTTCAAGACTGATCATGTAAAGGGAATAAGTTTCATGATAGGATCTTTGATAATCCCATTCATATTGAGCATTGTAATTATGTACATAGAAAAGAGGTCAATAAAGGTGGATTCCGTGAACCACCACATTTCCTTGGTTGGGTAGCAACGCTTGGCCCAATCTGACCACCACCAAAACCACCACCTTAAGGTAATATTTTCCTTCATTTCTTTTTTCATGTATTTATACATTTATTCATACATTGAGGATAACGCATAAAATAAGTGTGGGTGAGGATAACATAACATAGGTTTTCTTTTTATTTAAAAAATAACAAGATAAAAAACTAACATTTTCTTTGCCTTTAAAAACTTTTGAAAAGAGGAACAATATTTTGACATATTTTTTATAAGAAATTAAGTCAATTTTAAGGAATAAGAAAATCATAATTATGATTTCTTATACTTAGTCAAAATAAGATTATTTGTTTGATTTCTAGGGTAAGAAAGAAAACTTAGAAAAGTAATTTAGTCTTGATCTTTACCTTCATGAAATATGCAACTTTATAACACTTACACACTTAGGGTTCAAAAACAAAGATTCGTATACCTTATTAAAAAAGAAAGAAAAAAGAAAATATATATATGTAAAAAAAATCCTCTAATTAAGCTGGGTACTTGTGCCTTATAAAGCATAAATATCCACGCCCAAAAGTAGTCCATATAATAAATAAAATGCTTAGTTTTGTGGCCTTGTATGCTCGAGTCCTTAAGTATTTGGGGTGTTTTCTCACCCGATGCCCTAAGACCGTCCGGTTTGCCACGCCCAAAAGTAGTCCATATAATAAATAAAATCCTTAGTTTTGTGGCCTTATTTGCTCGAGTCCTTAAGTACTTGGGGTGTTTTCTCACCCGATGCCCTAAGACCGTCCGGTTTGTGTGTCGCTGATTAAAGGCTCGTTAGATGAGCAGATTAGAAAGCCTAAGAGAATTAAGAAATAATGCCACCAAAAATACAAAAAAAAAAAAAAATAAAATAAGGCATAAGAGTTAGAGTTAAAAAATTCTAGTCAAAATTTCGCAGTCACAAAGATGCATATGACTTAGGGTAAAGTAATAGACTAGATAAGAAATACGGTTTGACTCCTTACCTTGATTGATAACAAGTTTTTGAATAAAGACTAAATTTAAGAATGAAAAATTCAATTTCCTATACCTTACAGATTACATGAACTCTTGCAATAATACTTCAAATATTTTCTCTTTTTCAAAATGCTTTTTGAAAATGCTAACACTTTGGTTCTCTTTCTTTTTGGATTTTGCGGGTATAATCCACTGAAAACCCTCGCGAGACAAAACTCGTCCTTTAGGGGTAACCTAGAGGTTTAACGGCTTGTTGCACATACTAAGTACAACCGTAATTCCTACGAAAGTCAGTTAGGTTAGTTCTGTTTTATTGTTTTGCTCGAGAACGAGCAAAGGATAGGTGTAGAGGTGCGTTTGGACACATATTGCATATTTGTTATTACATTTCTACACCCACTCTGTATAAATCCTGTAATTATACTGTCTTAATACCTAATTTGTGCAGGATATGATGGAAGAAGATAAACCATAAATCCAAGCCAACTAAATCAGATTCTTGGGAGGATTTAAATCACAACTAAAGATTGAGCATATCAGAGAAGATAAATCCAAATCTAATTCAGTTAAGATCAGATTTTTGAAGATCCAGTTTGTTAGCTTGAAGAATCAACAAGAATAGAGGCAAATTTAGAAGTTCAAAGGCAACCTTATCAATATACAAAGGGATACTAAAGTATTGGGACCTATATTTAAAAGATTTAGAGAGATAAGACAAAATCCAACTGAAGATCAAGGGATAAACAAATATTTATCTCAAACATTATCTCCAACCTTATCAAAAGATCGTTTCTATTGCCAAGCGATTTTGTCCATATCTTCAACCTTATTTCCAACCTTATCAGAAGATCTTTTTTGTTGAGATAGCGATTTAGTCTCATACTTAAGTGCGCTCTCCCCTCCCCATTTCTCCTATAAATACCTCCAAATTCAGAGGCAAAAAGGACGATCAAGCAGAGAATAGAATAGATTTTTGTATAGGATTAACTTAGATTTTTCTTTCTCTTTTAAATGTAAATTTTTTATTTTTTATGTAACTGAGATCGAAGAACAGTTTCATGGAAGAACAAGAGTGATGCTTGTATTGAGAGTGACATCGGTGTAAGTATTCTTCCTTTCTTTCATTGTTATTAAATTCAATCAAAGTTTCTTTTCTACTCTTGTTTTTATTACTTCTCTCTTCTGTGTTTGTGAATCCAAACGACTCCAAAAGCTTTGAAGTTGCCTCGCCCTTGTAAGTGTTGTTGATGGCCTATGGTGATGAACAACCATCTCTATGGTAGTATAGCTTGCACCTTCATTTCGTAGTGTAGATCGGGAATGGAGAAGATCTTATCTGTCATGCTTCGCTCGCCTTCAAGCAATAGTACATTGTTGACAAGGATTCCACATAAGTCATCAACCGGAAGAGGTAGGTAGTTTTTTCTTCCTTTCTTTTAATCCTTTAATTTAGATCACCACCATCTCCTAACTCTTTTATTCATTTTTTATTTCTTTCTTTAACTTAGTTTATTATTTTTCAAATCATCATCTCCTTCTATCTATCACTTTCACAATTTAACATAACTTATTTTTCTTTTCTTTTAAAGAACAAGAGAAGAACTTTAACCATTTTTAGTGAACTAAAGAGAACTTACAAAAAGCTTCAATTGCTAGTCCCTCCTTGTGGATCACGACCCGCATAGCCACTCGCTATCGCGGTAGTATTGAGCACCTTGCATTCATTATTCTTAAGTTCTAAAATTCTATATTTTCTGTGTGCAGGTCTAAACTCAATCACCAAGAAAATGAGTAGGTGGATGTATTTTCTCCTCTCCTTTTCTGGCTATTTGGAAGCTAAAGATCTCCACAAGTTGAACCCCTTCTTCATAGCTTTCATAACTATTTATAAGGGTTATCAGGGGTTGAATTGTCCCCTAAAAATCCTCCATAATGAGGATTAACTTCCACTTTACGTGAGTATTAATTGACCAAGTAATAGTTGTCAGTTACAATAGAAACGCAAGTCTCGCACTGGACGCGGACTTCATTTTGTTGTTGAGACGCAGAGCTCACAGGCTAGTGTCTGTCTTGGAACGCAGAGCTCATAGGCTCGCGTTAAAGTTGAAACACGGAGCTCTTGCATTGCAGGTCGTGTCTGTGTTGGAACGTAGAGCTCGTAGGCTCGCGTTGACGTTGAAACACGAAGCTCACAGGCTCGCGTTGAAATTAAGACGCAATGCTACTTAGGCTCGCGTCTGAATCACGACCATCGCGTTTGGGATAGAACATGACCCTCGCGTCGTGTTTGTTGGAGCGTGACATCCGCATTGATGTAGTGCTAAATTGCACTTAAGGTTGAAACGCAACCCTCGCGTTGACTTGAGGTCTGCATATAAGCCTTTTGTCTTCATTGATTTTTTTTAGAGAGCATACAAAACCCCTTCAAAGTTTTCGAAAGCTCATAATTGACTGGAAAGAATTTCGAAATACTTTGGACTCCATATTGATTTGGACTTCTGTGATTACACGGGCAATCTTTTAAGATGCCTTGAGCTCGACCTTGTCTGGATTCTGGTCTTCGTGAGTGTACTGTTGAACTGCTTGAAGCCTCTAAGGAAGATTGTTGTGTCTAGATACGCAGCCTAGAACATATTTGGGCTCTAGTTTGTCTTGTTGGTGTACCGTTGAACAGGTAGAGTTATCGATTTCTTTTGCCAGTGTATTATTGAACTGATTGCAAAAGCAGAAACATACTATTTGTGTTGGAAAGAGAGAACGCGGCTTTCGCTGATGAAGACGCGACTATCGTGCTTTGTCTTCTTTGGATGCGACAGTCATTTGTTGTTGAGACGTGACACTCATTTGATGTTTGGGACGCGACACTCATTTGGTGTTAGGGTCACGACCCTGGCTGTTGTATTTGAAACGCGAAGGTTGCGCTCGAAGCTTCTGGAGGTGGACGTCGAATGAACGTGAATGTCGCGTTATGACGCGTGTCTCGCTCAGATTGAGTCAAGATTCATGCTGCAAATCCAGGCCATTGAATAGCCTATAAAAGACAAGGGTCTTTCAACAGTCTTTTCACTTTGACTGTTATCTTCTTCCTCAAACTCGTGTCTGAGTTTTCTTAAGCTTTTCAACAAAACCCAAAAGCTCTAAGTTTTTTCAATCTTCTTTCAAAGATTTAATCTGTGGAAACGGCCCAAAAATTGAAGCAAACTGCTTCGTCATCCAGCGTTGTCGCTGCCTCAACCCCAATGAGTGGTGTTCCTCCTCAGGAACTGGAAGCCCCCATCTCAGGTAAAGAGAAAATGGCTTTCGCCATTATTTTGAACACGACGGGGTTCGCCCCTTTGAACTTCTTTAGAAGTTGATCAATCGATGTGGAGTTCGCAGGCTCGCGTTTGATTTGTAAACGCAACTTTCGCGTTGACGAATGGAATGCGGGTCTGATGATCCTCATGTTTTGTTTTGTCAACGCGACCCTCGCATCTATAAATAGAACGCGGGTCTGGAGAACTTCGTGTTTTGAGACTTCTAAACGCGGGTCTTATTCCTTTTTTAGACTCGCATCTGAGTCTCAGTACTTAGAAAAAAATTTTAAGTCTTCAAGTTCTGAAGTTCAGGAGCGGGCTTCATGTGAGTCTCGCGTTTCAATCCACTGAAGCAAGTCTAATGTGTTGAGACCCGCGTTTGAACTTCATTTTTTTATTAGAAAATCAGACTGAATAAAGCGAAGAATTTTAATTACCAAAGATGTGATATTAACTTTGCAAGCAATGATTAGGTAACTTCGCTGGGAAGTTGAATAGGAAAGGTATAGTTTTAACCAAAAATATCTCGTTTTACTTAGGAAAATCGAGAAGATTACTATCAGAGGTATAGTTTTGAACTTAACAGTGAGATTTGCTAGAGGTATAATATTAACTTAGCAATCGAAGATGTGTGATATTAACCAAAGATCTCATTTTCATTTGAGAAAATCGAGAAGACTACTGCCAGAGGTGTGATATGTACTTGACATTGATTGAATTTGCGATTTGAGCAAATTGAATTGTCAGAGATGTAATCCTTAACGTGACAGGGACTTGTTTTGCATGCTAAAGTTAACGATTAACTTAGCATTGAAGATATAATTTCATTTTCGTTAAGAAAATCAAGAAGAATTATTGTCAGAAGTGTAATGTTTAACGTGGCAGAGACGTGTTTACTGCTAAAGGTGTAATACTTAACATAATAGTAACTGATTTTTGCAATTTGAACAAGTTTGGTCAGAGGTGTAATGTTAACTTAACCGAAATTGGTTTTGCGATTTGAGCAAGTTTATTCAGAGGTACAATGTTAACTTAACCAAGAGGTTTTGCAATTTGAGTAAGTTTGTTCAGAGGTGTAATGTTAACTTGACCGAGATTGGTGAAGCTGTCATTCTATTGAAGAGAGTTAACAAGTAGAGTTTAACCTGTTTGGAATATAGTGAGGTCTCTCAATTAGAGGAATAATGTTAACATGACAGGTTCGATCTGTAACCATTTCGTTGGAGAAATAAATACAGTTTTTTGTGATCTTACCATTCATGGGAGGAAATTAGTAAGGGATTTTAGTAGGATTGGTGGAATCAGGTCTCTTAAGAGTTTTACCAAACCCTCAGCTATCAACGAATTTGATTTGCCTTTGCCAACTACCGTTTGAGTTGTGGTAGCCTTGCTATTCCCCTCAGCATGACAAGTTATTAAGGACTTTTCGTTGGGCTTAAAACAACTTCTCCTTTATCCTTAGCCGTTGGAGGCGTTGGATTGTCTTATTACTTTAAGTAACGTGTACTTTCTGAGTTCTCACTCGCAAATGATCTCTAAAATCTTGCTGGGGATTAAAGAAGTGGGTACGGACTCTATGGGGAGTATATCAGAAGATTAATGTTCCTCATGGAATTCTCTCTGATATTAAGTTGGTCGCCACACTTTGATATGAATGTGGAAACACTGAAAAAACTCTGCAAAGACGCATTGCGAACCTCTTAAATAAGTTCAGCCTGATAAGTCATCAGCTAAACTCATTCATCCACCATGAGAATTTTTGATCGCCACATCTGATATGAATGTGGACACTGAAAAGGTTCTGTAAAAATGCATCACGAGCCTTCTTCAATGAGTTCGGCTTGATAAGTCATCAGATAAACTCATTCAATCAGTCATCTGACTATTTGGATGCTCTATCGTTGAATTATGCTTTATCGATCGAACAGGAGAATGGAGACATGCTACCATTACCTATGAAAAAGTTAGGCTAGATAAACCATCCTTTTGGATCGAGAGGAACGATTAAGAAGAATAATGCTTAAAATTGTTGCCTAGGCATGCTCGACTTCAAAATATGACCTATTTTTCTAGATTGAAAGTGAATGTAGGTCTACGTACTAGAAGAAGAGTGACAAGGCTAAAACCGATGGTTTACCTTCGTCATGTCTTCGATGTTGACATGCATCATTGTCTCCCAATGTTCAGTTGGCTCTGTTTTCCATTATGTTTGCAAAGGGGGAAAACTACAAATAAAAAGTTTGAGGAGCTAAATTACAAGTATTCTTAAAAAAAGATTACAAGTAGATCTCCTCAGAGATTCTGGAGAAGTGTGCCGATAGGAGTAGCTGGTCAGCTCGCGACCACTTTGTCCCTTTGACGATGCGAGCGATGAGATTCCCTTCTCGCCTGGTTCCGGGAATCAGAGAATAGAGAGTTGGTAGTAGAACCCTCTTGCTGCTTCTCAAAATCGCCTCCAATTAGGAATTCCTTCTCGCCTGGTTCCGGAAATTCCTTGAGAAGAAGAACGATGATAGGGCATCAACACCCTAGATAGAGAAAGCAATTCTTAAAAGGTCTCTGAATTCGAGAGAACGCACGGTGCGTTATGAAGAAGCCTCTGTTGAAGAAGTGATTGATCGGCCCTTGTGATCAGAAGGCGGTTGATGGCTCCTTCCTCGGCAATCTGATCTCTCTCGATTGGCCCCCCCTTCTCTCTGTACCCTGGCGGGTTATTTATAGGAGAGCAAGGGTATAATCGTCCCCTTGAAGATATGGAAACAGGTTGAACTGAATCTGTTTGAATCTGGAAAGTAGCCTTGCTGCGAGGCTAGAATAGCTTCTGCGGAGCTAGAAAATGGCAAGTCGGTTGATCTTTCCGATTTGTTATGATCCTTTCCATATCGTTGAAGGATTTTCCCTGATCCTCTTACTCGTTTCAAGAGAGTCAAGAGATTGTGGCAATCACCTGCCATATTTGAATCCGATGGATTTGATTTGCTTGGATCTGATCTCATCAGGAGATTTGATTGGTCAAAGGTTGACCATAGCAGGCTGATGGCGGAGCGCCCGCTTTGAAACTCATAGCGGAGCTAGAGGCAATTCCCGCGAAGTCCGAAAAGAGGCTTTTCGGCGAAGCTGTCAGTTAGCTTCCTGGCGATGCTCTGGATGATGTTAGCCTCTCAAACGAGGCTATCTCCTTGGGCTAATGTAATGCTATATGCTAGCATTTTAGACCTGCTGAGGTTGTTTAGAAACAATCCGGGTTCACTGTTCTGCTTGCTGGATCAGTGGGGTCCGAGCTGCTTTCTTGTCCCTTAGAGGTGGGTGGAAACTGGTCTTCAGCTTGTCTGTCACTTGTCTTTTGAATGTCAACAAGTTTAGACATCGTTCGGACCAATGAGAATCTTGTCTTTTTTAAGTGTCAACAAGACCCCCTTCAAAGTTTCGAGAGTCTGCAATAGCTCAGACTCCGAAACACTTTGAACTGCTGTGATGGTGGTGTGGAGTATGAACATCTCCATGATGGTTGAGTTCAGCTTCGCCTTCAATCCTGCTTTGGGATAGATTTGCCGAAGAATCGTGCAGATCCGCGAGTCGCTTCGCGTTTGCGTGCGGGTAGCTCCGCATCTGGGCTTCCAGAAATAGGTCGCTTTGGAACTCTTCTAACTTTCCGAGGCCAACTGCCATGGGCCGATTACGAGGAGGATTACTCCTTCTCTTGCAATGATCGAGAGAGATGTTCTCGATTTGCACGTTTCCAAGGGAGGATACTCCCTTTCTTCAAGGCGCCATGAGTGCCTTTTATGAGGGAGACATTTTCTTCCCTTGTACGTTCCATGGGAAACCGTCCCTGTTATCAAGACGCAATCAATGCCTTAAGTGCGCTCGTGCTCCATGCTTGAGGTGGTTGCGCTCAGGCCATGGGGCCTATAAATAGGACACTTGAGGTCCTCTGAAGAGAAGTGCCTTGCCTTTCTTCTTCCCTTCTCTTGGTTGAAAGAGATACTCAGATCTCTGAATTAGTGGGAAAGCCCATTCTGGTTTGTTTAACCGGCCAAGGACCAGTAAGTCTTGATCATTTAAAGACTTCACCGCTTTTAGGGAATTCATCTCCCTTGGTTTAGCTTTGACAGCTCGCTTCAGGGATTAGCTTCCCTTTTTCTTCATCTTGCAATTGGCTGTAAGTCCGCTGCGCAGGCAGGACTTGGGACTTGGCTTCTTCAATAGTTGAGCCAGTCTTGCCATATTGGTGAGGTTGAGACTGTTTCTCACAAGATCAGTCTGACTTTGCCGTATAGGCGAGGCTAGGACTTGGCGTTTGCTGAGCCAGCCCATGGTTGCTGTGCAGGTGGAGCTGTCCTCTGCTGAAGCCGGATTGCTTTGCGCTGAAGAATCTGACTTAATGTTTTTGCAGCTCTTTCTGTGCTTAACTGCTAACTTGCTTCAATTTGCCTTGCAGCGAGCTATGCTTGCCAGTCTGGTGACTTGATGGAAGAAGCCATAAAAATTGCCTTATGCTTCCCAGGTTGAAGCTTTACTTTTAAGCAGGAGGAACAATTCGGTGGCAGCGAATATGCGCGTCCCAGGGGCTGTTGGCAGCCTCTTATCGGATGATTCGTTCTGAGGTGAGGCTGGTAGCCCGCTTTGTCGGAGATGATCCGCTTCGAGATAGTGGGCTTGCCTGTGGGATCGTCGGTACCATTGCGACTTTCAACTTTGGTGGCCTTTGGGGCGATCCACTTCAGGGGAGTGGGCTTCACACCCGTCAGATCCGTGGTATCAAAACTAGTTCCCATTATAGGTGATCTGACGTGTTGGCGGCGATAAGCTTTTACTGCCAGGCTTCAAAAAAATGGCCTAGTAATATCCGCCATTTTGTGGAGAAAAATGACCGTGTCCCGGTAGCAGAAATGGTTACAGCCTTGTGCAGGAGGAAGGCCTTTCATGTTCAGTGATCTGGTCTGGGAAGCAGATAAAACGCTTGTATGCTTTTATGCAAATGGCCTGCTAGACAACTAGGTGTGTTGTATGAAACACAACTTTGATGTAATATCAATGTATCTTTGCTTTTAAACCAATGAAAGTTCTTTGTCTGATCATATGATTTTTGCTTACTTCACTGAGAGTTCGGCCATTGCTGGGCTAAACTGCGCACGGGGCTAAGGACATAGCCCTCCTTTGAGTATCTTCGCGAGGCTGTCATATCAGCGCCTCTTTAGAGGGCTAATTCAAACCTTTCGGTTAAGTCCTTGAAGGATTGCGCGAAGTCCGCACTTTGCTCTAGTGCGGAGGTAACCCTTTAGTGGGATTGAACCGTCGCTTTTGGGGAAGCGTCTCTCAGGCGCTTCGGGCACTGTTTCGAATTAATTCGAAACGGCGGCATGTGCCCTTTTTTGAGGCCTTGATTTAGGCGCTGATTGGCCTATAAAAGCCCGATCGGGCTGAGAGAAAATCATCATTTCTCTTTGAATTTTCCAGAGTACCTGACTCTTCTTCTTCCTTTTCTTCATCTTCAAGAGTTCAAAGACTCCTGTAATTCTTCAATGGCGCCCAAGAGACGAGCGGGAAGGAGGAAAGCAGCGACTTCTGCAGCGGAGGGCCCCCCTCCTCCGTTTCATTGAGCGACCGATCGCTGGTAAGAGATTCTCCAATATTAGAGAGAGGTGGTCTTCATCCTTTGGAGTCGATACTCGGCTATTAGGACGATCGAATATGATCTGTCCTTATCAGGGAACTCGTTTCCTTAAATTCCCTATTTTGCTTGCACCAGGGAAGTAAGAACTGAACAGTTCTTCTCTTGGGCTTCCATAGGAAGCCATTGCTTGGGCAATTTTCATCCTGTTGAGGAACAGGACATGGGTCGCGTGCGTTCAGTCGTGGCCACGAAGGGTGACTGTTAACCATAACGTCCTTTTGATGACGTCAGCCCTTAGGGCTATGCCACTTCCTGC